>JAAALK010000080.1:35736369-35936172 GCA_019279435.1 Zizania palustris
GCATTCTCGAGGCTTCCGTGTTGGAACCTCGAATCCCAGCAGCTTGTCGAGACTTGTGACGTCTCGTTTGATGAGTCCTTGCCTTCTTTGACTCCTTCTTTTGAGCTTTCTGGAGATGGTGAGCTTGGAGAGTCCATCTTCGAGGAAGATGATGACACTCCAGCTACTGATGAGGGTGGGCCTTCTGCACAGCCTGCAGAACCCACACCTTCTGAGACTTCGACTGAGGACGAGGGCGGACCTCTAATCACTTCTTCCACTTCGATCGAGCCCCCTCGGTCGAGTCCAGAGGTGCCTGCTGCTCACTCTGGTGAGGTGACTTCAGATCACCAGCGATCCCGAGCAGTTCAGCGTGATCACCCCTCAGAGCTCATCATTGGTGATTTGACTGAGAGAACTTTGCGTTCTTCTATTGACTCTCTTGCTGTGTTTGTTGCATCTTTTGAGCCCAGAGACGTTTCTCATGCTCTTTCTGATTCTAATTGGATATATGCCATGCAAGAAGAGCTTGAAAATTTTGTCCGCAATCGGGTTTGGACACTGGTTGAGCTGCCACCCGGATGCAACCCCATAGGCACCAAGTGGGTGTTCAAGAACAAGCAAGGTGAAGTTGGGGTTGTGGTGTGCAACAAAGCTCGACTTGTTGCCCAGGGTTTTTGCTAGAAAGAGGGTATTGATTTTGAAGAAACTTTCGCCCCTGTTGCCCGTCTTGAGTCCATTCGCATTCTCTTAGCTTTTGCCGCTTCGAAGGGTTTTAAGCTTTATCAAATGGACGTCAAGAGTGCTTTTCTGAACGGGTATATACAGGAGGAAGTGTATGTTAGGCAGCCCCCCGGTTTTGAGAACCCCAAGTTTCCTCGACATGTTTTTAAGTTGCAAAAAGGTTTATACGGGTTGAAGCAAGCCCCAGGGCTTGGTATGACCGGTTGAAGCAGTTTTTGTTGGGGAAGGGTTTTGTGATGGGTTCTGTGGATAAAACTCTTTTCTTCCTCAGAGATGCATTCAGATTTCTTAGTCGCTCAGATTTACATGGACGGTATCATTTTTGGCGGTACTACTAATGATCTTGTGTCCAAGTTTTCTGAGCAGATGCACACCGAGTTTGAAATGAGCCTCATGGGTGAGCTCAAGTACTTCCTAGGGCTCCAGATTAAGCAGACCAAGGACGACACTTTCATCCACCAAGGTAAGTACACTCGTGACATGTTGAAAAAATTTGACTTTGGTGGAGAGCTGAAGCCGCAGATGACCCAATGGGCACATCTGGGGGCCTGGACAAGGACGAGAGAGGCGTTAAGGTCAATGAGAGAGAGTTTCGAGGGATGATCGGTTCGCTGTTGTACTTGACAGTGACAAGGCCAGACATACAGTTTGCTGTGAGACTTTGTGCGCGCTTCCAGTCTTCACCGCGCGCGTCTCATCGGCAGGCTGTTAAGCACATCTTCAGGTATCTTACCTATGCGCCCGATCTCGGTCTTTATTATTCAGCATCATCATCTCTTGATTTATCTGGCTTTTCGGACGCTGACTTTGGTGGGTGCTGATTGGATCGCAAGTCGACTTCCGATACTTGCTAGTTTCTTGGTTCGTCTCTTGTTTCTTGGTCTTCTCGAAAACAGTCTGGAGTTGCACTTTCAACCACTGAGGCTGAGTATGTAGCTGCTGCTAGCTGCTGCTCACAGTTGGTTTGGATGATTTCCACGTTGCGAGATACCCGAGTTCCTCTGTTTTGCGACAGCACCAGTGCTATTAGTGTGGGGAAAAACTTGTGTCTCCATTCAAAGACCAAACACATTGATGTGTGCTTTCACTTTCTGCGGGATCAATATGAGAAAGGTGTCATTGACCTTGTTCATGTTGATACCCATCATCAGTTGGCTGACATTTTCACCAAACCCCTAGATCAGTCTACTTTTGAGCGTTTATGAGGGGATTTGGGTGTTGTGTATCCTTTTAGGATATTTTGCGTCAGTTTTCTTTCTTATTTACTCTTTTCTTGAGCCTTTTTGTGTGTGTTCATATCATACATACTCACATATCACACTTTTGCGCTTGCTTCTGTTATATGATTGAACTGCTTTACTTATTCTAGCTGGTACATGCTTTTGATTACTTGTCAATGATCAGGCTTTGATTCAGTTCATTTGATATGTTTGATAGCTGTCATATGCATCGCTTTTATGCTTTAAACTTAAAAAAATGATCACCATTGCTTCTGGTAACTAGCATGTGTAGGCTGAGTGCTTTTGCTATCTGTTACATACCTTGTAGCTAGTTCCTCACATAGATGCTGTTGGGGGAAAATATTCCATATTCCATATTCCATATTATCGCAGCAACAAGATAAAGACTGGTGATTAAGACGAAGATGTCCGATATATAATTTTGGAGATGTATCAAGTCAAGTTCGAAGTATGATGACAGGCTCTAGTTCGTAGTGCATCTTCGAACATGGATTCTTCCAGGAACCTCTTGCCAGCTAAGATGGAAGACTTATCTTCTTTCTAACTAGATTAGTCTTTTACCATTTTAGCCCTATTAAGAGTACCGAATAGTTTCCACTATGTCGGTTGTAATAGAGGGGTAAAAAGGTCTTTTCCTTAATGTTTGGGCCTATAAATACCCCCCGTTTTACCCTGTAATAAGGACCGAATACAAGTTATTCAATACACACTTTCAAACTATTCTAAGTTATTATCCTTTCGGAGGCTTGGAATAGTTTCCTTCGCAAACACTTCGTTTGTTAGTTTCTAATCTTCAGAAACCTATTAGCGTAATCTTTTACGCCAACAGTTGGTGCCGTCCGTGGGGAACTTAGTCCAAGAAACTTCGTTCTCTACCGAGTTTCCAAACCATGCCTCCTAAGCGGATTTCAGCTGGTAATCCTACTCGGAGGTCTCCTCAGACCTTCGGAGCTAGATCCACAGATACAGTCGAGGTCGGAGGACCTTCGACTTTTCCTCCACCTCAAACCCCGGAAGGGACATCCCTTCCCCGAGTATACGGAGTTCCTCCGCCAACTCCATCTATACTTTGACCCGACGGAGTCCCTCTTCCACCCCAAGTTCCACTTCAAACTGATCCTTACAGTTCTCGAGACCCGGAAGATCCTTCTGGAGGAGATGAAGACAGACTTGGCGATATGGCCACTCAGATGGCCAGTCTCCAAGCCGAAGTAGCGAGATGGCGGCAAGAAGCTGCAAATAGGCTTCGCTCTCAAGCCATCCCAGTTATTCCTGAAGTGCTTGAAGACGACGAACCTATCTATCCTGAAGCCCCGGAGAATGCCTCCTTTGATACCGAGTCTCCGCTGCATCCTGAACTGCAAAAAGTTCGCTTTGACCCGAAGTTTAAGACTTCGAAGCTTTGCAAGTATGCCGGAGATGAAGATCCTGGAGAATTTGTCTAATCTTATGCTTTGGCAGTTGAAGCCAGTGGAGGAGTGCGGGACACCATGGCAAAATGTTTCCCCCTGGCTCTTCAAGGAGTAGCTTTGCGATGGTTCTAGTCTTTAAAACCAGGATCAATCAGTTCATGGGGGCAATTGAAGAAAAAGTTCGTGAGTAACTTCCAGGGCACCTTCGTGCCTCCAATGTCGACGGGAATTATTTTCCAAGTGAAGCAGCTCCCTAGAGAAACCTTAAGACAATACTTCAAGCGCTTCGCTCATACGAAGTCGCAGATCCGAGGGTTAACTACGTCTTCAGTAGTTGACGCAGCTCGGGAAGGAGTCATTCATCCAGGCCTCCTTGATAAACTTCACCGAAAAAGCATATCTTCTGTTTCTCAACTGATGTCCTATTTTGAAGAATATGCAAGGTCAGAAGAGGGCTGGCTTCGGAGAACTGCAGCTACTCCGTCCATACTGTAGGAGGTAAAATTGGAAGTGAAAACTTCGGCACAGCCGCAAGGACCTGTATTCGAAGCTCAGCATGATAGGAGAAGGGGGCAAAAGCATCCTCGTTCAGAAGTTCTGAACATTGCACCTCCACAAAAGTTTGCCCAAAGAGCTCCACAACCTTCGGGAAGTAAAACCAGCAGTTGGAGGCCTCCAGGGAAATCGGCCGGAAAAGGCCAAACTTTCTTCTGCTGCATTCATGGTGAGAACCGAAGTCACACAACTGACGCATGCAAGGCTATACTTACTCTGAGAGGAGAGTATTTAGAGAGAACTTCGGGTCAAGGTACTACTGACCGAGTTCAAGCCGAAGTGCGTCCAGAGCCTGTCCAGGCTGTGGCGCGAATAGAGAACTTCGATCCAGCAAGGCGCCCTCCGGTGGTCAATGTTATGCCACCTCCGAAGCAGGAAGAAGGGCAAGACCGAGGAAAAAGAGTAGTCCTCCCAATCTCCAGAGGAGAGACTCTTGGAAGCATGTCAAAAAGGTAGAGAGGAGAGTATGTCAGAGAAGTGGGGCATATTGGAACTTCATCGTCTGCAGCTACTATGCCTGAATGGTCCCATGTACCAATATCTTTTTCTGTAGAGGATGCAGCTGGCATTAAATTTCCACATGCAGACCCACTTGTCATTACTGCCGACATTGCAGGAACTGAGGTTCGAAGAGTGCTAATTGACGGAGGCAGTTCGGCAGACATTATTTTGTTCAAGCCTTTGATCAGTTATGCATCTCCAGAAAGCACCTCCTTCCAGCAGCTCGTCCTTTGCAAGGCTTCGCAGGACCTCCGCTTGATGCCCTCGGACAAATTGGCCTGGAAGTTACCTTCGGAGAAGGGCTGTTAGCTAGGACAGAGGAAGTAATCTTCGACGTTGTGGATGCTCCATATGCATACAACGTCATCTTCGGAAGAGGCATGTTAAATCAGTTCGAAGCTGTGGCGCACCACAATTACTTGTGCATGAAGATTCCCACACAAGCGGGAGTGCTCACTATCTTCGGAGATCAAGCTACCGCCCGAAGAGCGGAGTATGGTCACGGCCCCCCTCTTGATCCAAGACAAGTGAATAGTGTGCAAGATAATCAAGAAAATTTTTCTGCTCCTAGTGAATCTTCGAAGAAATCCTTCCCAAGACCAAGTCCTGAAGGAGAGATTGCAACGAAGGTTATTGTTAAAGATGGTAAAGAATATTCATTTCAATTTGGTAAAGATTTACCTCCAAAAGTTGCTACCTCCTTGGAAAAAGTAGTTGAGGAGAATTTAGATGTCTTTGCTTGGTCTGACGAAGACATCACCGGATTCAGTCGGGATATTATTGAGCACAGTTTACTTGTAAACCCGAAGGCCCGGCCTGTTCGGCAAGGACTCCGAAAAATGTCTGCAGAAAGAGCTGTTCTTGCCAAAGATGAAGTTGAAAAATTGCTAAAGGCTGGGATTATCAGAGAAGTGGCTCACACAGAATGGTTAGCCAACCCAATCTTCGTCAGGAAGAAATCTTCCGGGAAGTGGCGCATGTGCATTGATTTCACATCCTTGAATAAAGCATGTACCCCATGCCCCGAATTGATCAGTTGGTGGACTCCACTGCAGGTTCGGAGTTATTAAGCTTCCTTGACGTGTACGCCAGCTATCATCAAATATGGTTGAAGCGCGAAGATGAAATTAAGACAAGCTTCGTAACTCCTTCAGGAGTCTTCTGTTATGTAAGAATGCCCTTTGGCTTAAGAAATGTCGGGGCTACTTTTTCGAGGTTAGTTGCTAAGGCTCTAGGTCATCAATTAGGTCGCAATGTAGAGGCCTATATGGATGATATTGTAATAAAGAGTGCTTTAAAGCACCAACATAGCCTAGACTTAGCAGAAACATTTAATAGCCTTCGGGCATGTGGGATCCGTCTTAACCCCGAGAAATGTATCTTCGGAGCTAAGGCTGGGAAGTTGTTAGGGTATTTAGTTTCAAGCAGAGCGATTGAAGCTAGCCCTACTCAGATAACTGCGCTACAGAAGATGGCTCCTCCAGAGAATTTAAAGCAAGTGCAAAAGCTGACTGGTCGTCTAGCAGCACTTAGCAGGTTTTTGGCAAGGTCTGCGGAGAGAAGTTTGCCCATCTTTAAAGCATTGAAAGGGTCCGAAGATTTTGCATGGACACCGGAGTGTCAGAAAAGCTTCGAAGATATTAAAGAGTATCTCAGTAATCTTGCTACACTCACGGTGCCTACTACGGATGAAACCCTACTCCTTTACCTTGCGGCTACAGGCTCTGCTGTCAGCGTAGTCCTTGTCAGAGAAATGGATTTCAATGGGAAGTTGGTACAAAATCCAGTTTATTTTGTATCCGAAGCATTGTCAGGAGCAAAGACAAGATATTCCGAGCTTGAAAAGTTCACTTATGCTCTGATAATGGCTTCGAGGAAATTGAGACATTATTTTTTGGCTCATAATGTAATTGTACCAACTTCGTACCCGTTGGGAGATATGCTCCGAAGTAAAGACTCCACTGGAAGAATTGGAAAGTGGGCAGTTGAACTAGCACCCTTCGACATATCCTTTGTGGCAAGGACAGCAATCAAATCGCAAGTGTTGGCAGATTTCGTAGCAGAATGGACTCTCCCTGCAACGTGGATTCCGGAGAAGTCAAGCGAAGAAATTTGGACTGTTTATTCTGATGGAGCTTTCCAAGCATCTGGAGCAGGTGTTGGAGCACTGTTAATTTCGCCTTCAGGGCAAAGGGCAATGTACTCCGCAAGACTCAACTTTAAGTCTACCAATAATATAGCGGAGTATGAAGGGATTTTACTAGGACTCCAAAAAGCACGAGCTCTAGGGGCTACAAGAGTTGTTATAAAAACATATTCTCAAATAGTAGCAGGGCACGTAGATAAAAGTTTTCAAGTTCGGCATCCACATCTTGCAAAGTACATAGAAGAAATTCGTAAAATCGAAGCACAATTCAAGGGTATTTCCATTCGGAGTATACCTAGAGCAGAAAATGTGCAAGCAGACATCTTAGCAAAAGCTGCAGCCAGAGCTATGGATATACCAGAAGAGGCTTTTTATGAGGAGCTCAGTACACCTTCGGTGCCACAAATTCCCTCTGCAGAGATTCTTTGCATTCCAAGAACAGATTGGAGAAATTCAATCATGGAAATTTTGCAAGGAGGAGCAAATTCGTTTGAAGATCCATAGTTTTCAAGATTGAAACTCAGGGCCAGGAATTATCAAATAATCAACGTTATTTTATACAAGGCCGGAATATGTTCCCCTTTACTTCGATGTATATCCCAAACCAAAGGCCAAGATATTCTTCGAGAAATTCATGAAGGGCTTTGCGGTAGCCATCTGGCCCCTCGAGCTTTGGCAGGAAAAACACTTCGCCAAGGGCTTTATTGGCCTACGATAGTAGCAGATGCGGAGAACTTAGTCCGCACATGCCAAGGATGTCAGTGGATGGGTCGACGGAGTCATCGCCCACCAACAGCTCTTCAAGTTATTGCTCCGGTATGGCCTATGGCCAGATGGGGTATGGATTTAATTGGTCCCTTTCCAGTAGCCAAGGGAAATCTGAAGTTCGCAGTGGTAGCTATTGAATATTTTTCTAAGTGGGTAGAAGCAGAGCCCTTAACAGCTATCACTTCGAACAATGTACAGAAATTCTTTTGGAAGAGTATCATTTGCCGGTTCGGAGTGCCTAGACAACTCACAGTTGATAATGGAACACAGTTCGATGCAGAACCTTTCAGAAAGTTATGCGAAGATCTAGGCATCTAGTTATGTTTTGCTGCAGTGAGGCATCCTCAGTCTAATGGAGCTGTAGAAAGATCCAATGGAAATATTTTGTCAGGACTAAATCGAAGGATAGTAGGATTGGCAAAAGGACTGTGGACCGAAGAACTTCCGAAGATTTTATGGTCCATTCGGACTACACAGACAAGGTCCACAGGTTTCACTCCATTCAGATTGCTATTCGGAGATGAAGCTATGACTCCAACGGAGCTCAAAGGAGGATCACTTCGCAGCACCGAACTGGAGATTGAAGGAGAAAGACAAGCTTCGCTGGATTTAACAGAGGAAACAAGACTTCGAGTTGTGGCCAATTTATCAAAGTATCATCAGCAGATGAAGGCTTGGTTTGACCCGAAGGTTAAGATCAATGAGCTTAGACCGGGTCATCTCGTTTTACGAAGCATCATAGCACCAGGAAAATTAGGAAATAAATGGGAAGGTTCATACTTAATTGTTCATTCAGGACGTCCTGGCTCTTTTAAATTAGCTAATTTGGAAGGTGAAGAGTTAGCACATACTTGGCATGCGGAGCACCTAAAGCGATACTTTGCATAGGGGCTCCTTGTAATCATTTGTAATCATCTTCAGAATTAATAAAGCATATGGTTCAGATAGTGCCTACCCCTCATAAACTTCCAGCTTCCGAGTGGACGCACTCGAAATGTGGAGTTGACCGAGAGGGAAGTGTCATTAATTTGAATCATATTTTCGGACTTTGAACCATTGGTTTGAAGTTTCTGACGTGGGGGCTGACATAATCCGGAGTCCAAGCCACCGACTTGTAGGCATCCGTAAAAGAGCCCAAAACCACACCATACAGAGTCCAAGCCATCGGCTGGTAGACATCCGTAAAAAGAGTCCAAAGAGACCAAATCATGCGGAGTCCAAGCCACCGGCTTGTAGACATCCGTAAAAAGAGTCCAAAGAGACCACTGCGAACTCCAAACCACTGGTTTGACAGAATTCACAAAAAAGAGCCAAAGGAGGCCAAAACAAAACAGAGTTTGAGCCATGAGCTTCGAATGTCTGTTAAGGAAGTCCAAAGTGACAAATTATCTAAGACACTAGAGTGTCCGGAAAGTTATCTCAAGTGATTTCTTTCAAAAACATAAGGTACTAAGTTGCCAATCTTCAGACTACAAATAGTCGAAGACATTTTATAAGATTTTAGTCGATCTTTAAATTACTGAGGGGCTCCGAACCCCCAAAATTGTACTCCTAAGTTTTTCTTTGCGCCTAACCATCTTTGAATACAGTTCGAAGTTGCTTACGCCCAAAGAGGGGCTAATAAATAGGGAGACAATTTTAAATCGATATTTATTATTCGAACAAATATGATTACATCATGAAAATTGGTATCTATACCAAGAAGGAATCGAAGACCTCTTCGATCTCTAGAGCTAGGGTTGGAACGACTAGTTCCAGTGCCGGGAGTTCTAACAACTTTGCGTTTAACTCTCCTGCCTCCCTTCGAAGCTCTAAAGTCTTTTTGTTCTTGTTGAAGCTCGGCCCAAGTTTGAAGCCGTTCAGGGCTCCTTTCCCAGCTTCCAAGTTCTTCAGGCTTTTTCCTTTGAGCTTCAGCTTCGTCTTCGGACCATATAATGTCTTCGGAAGACAAAGTTTCCAAGTTAACTTCTTTTTCTTCCTCTTTGATATAAGATAATATATCTTTGCTTATTTCGGATGTAATCACTCCGGAACTATTTCGAGGAACTAGAAATCGAGGACGCTTGTGAAGTTTTAAGATATCGAAGGTAGCCCACAATAAGCGAAGTTCATCGTTAACATCTAATACTTCGACATCTTCCATATGAGGCAAAGCCTAAAAACATGATAAACAAATCTTCATTCATAAATGTACAAAAGCGTAGTGCTTTACATAGTTGAAGATCCTAAGGTATTTCTAAACCTGCGGGTTTGGAGGAGGTTGACTGCTCGAAGCTTAGGACCGAGCTTGCTTCTGGCATTGTCCTTCGTCAATCCAGGCCTTGATCGCAGAACGACCTTTGGCTCTCCATGAAGTTTGAAAGGCTTGCCAAGCAGTGGCCACACCTTCGGAAGGAGTGAGAAGCTGGTCATCGTCGAAGGTAATAGGACCCTCTCCTGCGCTCGGAGTTATTGATCGGCCCAAATCTTCGTAGTAACGAAGTATGCCGACAGCAGCCACTTGTCCGGAGATTTCTCCGTACCGAATGCCTGCTGTCTTCATTTGCTTCGCTGCTCCTTGGATCCTCTTCAGCTGGCGCAGCAGAGAGATGTTGTCATCCGAAGGAAGCGTCCCATTAGTACCGAAGTACTCCAGAACGCCTAGCAATTGGTCCATGACCTCCGAAGCTACCTTCTCTGACTTCAGCTTATCCTCAGTTAATGCATCCTTCGTCGAAGTTAGCTCTTCTACTACTCCAGAGAGCCTAGCAGCCTCCGTAGCCAAAGAATTCTTTTCATTCAGTAGCTGGCTAGCTTCTTCTCGGAGTCTAACAAGCTCGGCCCCCGCAGAAGCGTGCTCCGCCCGCATCTTTTCAATTTCTGCTCAAAACACAATTTTTTTCCGCTTCGAGCTCTTTATTCACAACCTCCAAGCCTTGTCTGGCCCTGTGCTCCGTTGAAACCATGTTGTCCATGTGGGCCACTCGACCTTCGGAGATAGTAAGATTTCTTTGAAGAGTTGCATTTTCTTCTCGAAGGCGAACGATTCCACGTTCATTTGAGATGTTCGCAGCTCGGGCCAAGACTGTTTGCTGCGAAAAGAAAAAACCAAGGTGAGAAATTATTTGTATATAAATTTGATTCTGTTTTGCAGATACTTCGTACCTGGTATGCTGCGCGTTCCATGGCAGCGTTAAGCTCCAAACTCTCCGCCTCGCTCAAGATAGCCACCAAGTCCGTCTCCCCGACTTCGCGACTAGCTCGATCCAAAGGCTCGAGCAAAGTCCGAAGCCCAATTCTTCGCTCCAAGAAAGGAGCTAGAAGGGGGAGCATGCTTAAGGCTTGTTTGTCATCTTTGCTTGGCGAAGGCCAGGAGTGTTGAGCTGTGGTCTTCGGAGCCTCAGTAGACTGGCCCCCCTCAGTAGATTAGCTCTCGTCTGTTGACTCAGACGGAGTTGATCCTGAACTCGGAGCAGGGAGGGGGTCCATCTTTCCTTTGCCTTTTCCAGGCCCCATCTGAGTGGCTTCTGGAATTGGTTCCAAATTCATCGAAGGTCCAGGAATTGTATCTTCGGGACGGACCTCTTCCATAGAAGTGGACTCTGGAAAAACAAAGGTATTTTACATTGTATAATTTCGCAGGAAAAAAGGATAAAAGATTTATTCAAAGTTTACCTTCAAAATTTTGGTGGCGGGTAAGCATTGGGCTGCTTGGCGGGTCGAAGGCAAGGTCTTCGTCGGAGTCGGCAGTCAAATCTTCTACTGTCGGAGCATTTTCCTGAGCAGCTGTTGTTGCTTCACCCGGAATCGAAGCTGTAGTGACTTCGACTCCGCTCTAATTCATAGGGGCTCCATCTCGGACTCCCTCCTGAGGTAAATCTTCTAGAGCAGCCGGAGTCCTCTCTTGTTCAAGGTTGACTTGAGACTCCGGCACACTCGCAGCATCTTCAATATGTGCTTCTTGTTGGGCTGCATCCTCGTCAATCAGCCTCACGAGCAACCTGCCTTCATCCTCTTGAGAATCGGAGATTGAAGCTTTTGGACTTGAAGGCGCAGGAATTTTTGGCTTTCGAGCTACCTTCTTGACCGGAGTCTTGGCAGAGCTCGAAGTTCTAGCTTCGGCTTTCCTCTTCTTAGGCCCTTTCTCTGAAGGCACCCAATCCACCAAAAGGGGCGGAGCAATTTCGAGTAGCCCCCATACTCGGTTAGATCGTTCCCAACTACCAACCAATTTGATTCTCCATTCTTTCTCGGTCGGAGTTGGAATGCCCAAAATCTTCTCTGAGGCTCATACGATTTGCTCTGAAGTTATAGGGGCTGAAGAAGCTGAAAAACAAGTTAAGTTTGTTAATTCTTCGAATAATTATACATAGAGTATGTTGTTTTCAAAGTTACCTGCAGGACTCGAAGTTGAGGAAATTTTTCGAAGACCGCCTTCTGAATCTTCCTCGAAGATGATAGGCCAGTTGGCCATCGGGGAGAAATTTGAAGCCCTAGGAATTCTTCGGCTAAGTCTCGCATGCTCAAGCGACGACTGATTTTTTGAAGCAAGCTCAAGCGAGCTTCGAGTTGGCCTAGATCCGGGTGCACTAAGGCTTCCTTTCGGAAGTGGATTTCTCGCAGAGGTCCAGCTAGGCGGCTGCTCGCCCCAACTTCGGCATAAAACCATCTCAAGATCCAATCAGTATACCATCTAGCATTAATGGCCTTGGCAGGAAACCGGAGAGCATATTCGTCCCGGAGTCTGAAGTTGATACTTCCGAAGGCCACTACTATCTTTTCACCTCCGGAGCCTATAAAGGTCTTCGGTTGGCATGATGCCCTATGTAGTGCTGCGAAGATCTCCGCTCTTCCTTCACAACCTTCGACTCGCAACGCCCATTCGAAGATGGCAAGACGTGCTACCGCATTCGGAGAGAGTTGGGGGAGAGTGACATGAAACAAGTCCAATACCTCCGCTAAAAAGTCGACTGCCGGAAGCCCCAACCCAGCTTCGAAGAAAGCTTCAAAAACAACCACTTCTCCGGGTCTCGGTGATGGAATGATTTCCTTCCCAGGTTTGCGAATCATAACCCCAGAACTGATCTTGCCCTCTACTGCGGTCGCAAGTGATTCTCTTCTGCAGGTTGAAGGCCCTAGCTGATAAGATTGATCCATATATTTTGTCGACGCCGGACAGAGGTCTTGATGGCCAACATTTTGGGGATTTTCCCCCGCCGCCGCCATTGCTGTTGCAGGTGTCGGAGCAGTCGCCGCCAATGTAGAGGCCGCCGCTGCCGCCACAACTTGTTGTCAAGTCAAGGTTGAAGCCATTCCAGGACCCTTGAAGCTGGTTTTCGCCATTAGATCTCTTGGGTTGCTTTGAAGGAAAAAGGGAGGCTAGGGTTCGAGAGTTGGTCTGTTTGCACGAAAGCGGTGGAAAGGTACAAGAAAGGGTCGGGCCCTCTATTTATAGCCCCGACCTCGATTTTTTACCGTTTGCTTATGCCGTTTCGCATTCTTGACCGTTATTTTGTCCCGGAATTAACACATTACGTAACTTCCGTTAGAAGGAAAAAGCCAATGGCTATTTTTTCCAAGTCTAAAAGAACTTTCGGATTTCCCGAGCTAATTCTAAGATACTTCAAATGCAATTTACTTAGAAAATAATTTCAAGTTTGTATCTCTATACATTTCGGAGGTGTATTAAGCCAGCTAATCCCTGCACATGGATATGTTTCCTTGCGTATACTGCTTCCCTAACATCACAGATTTAACGGAGAAGCGTATTCGAAGGGCTACTGTTGGGGGAAAATATTCCATATTCCAGATTATCGCAGCAACAAGATAAAGACTGGTGATTAAGACGAAGATGTCCGATATATAATTTCGGAGATGTATCAAGTCAAGTTCGAAGTATGATGACAGGCTCTAGTTCGGAGTGCATCTTCGAACATGGATTCTTCCAGGAATCTCTTTGCCAGCTAAGATGGAAGACTTATCTTCTTTCTAACTAGATTAGTCTTTTACCATTTTAGCCCTATTAAGAGTACCGAATAGTTTCCACTATGTCGGTTGTAATAGAGGGGTAAAAAGGTCTTTTCCTTAATGTTTGGGCCTATAAATACCCCCGTTTTACCCTGTAATAAGGACCGAATACAAGTTATTCAATACACGCATTCAAACTATTCTAAGTTATTATCCTTTCGGAGGCTTGGAATAGTTTCCTTCACAAACACTTCGTTTGTTAGTTTCTAATCTTCAGAAACCTGTTAGCGTAATCTTTTACGCCAACAGATGCAGATATGCAACTTGGACATCTTTATGCTTTAACATGGAAAATATGCTATAAAAATGATAAAAATCAAAAATGAATGAAAATTCCATGCCTTTTTATGCTTGAGTTGATAAGATCCAATGGGTTTGCTTTGTCGCATTGCATTGTTCTGGACTACTTACCATAGCACTTCTGTATGAACTAGGACAGTGTAGTGTATGCCAAGACCAATGTCTTAAGCTTCCGATGGTCTAGTTCTAGCCTAGGCTTGACTCGGTCGGTTAGCATAAGGTTTGACATGCAAATAACCCTTGGCAAAAATGCAAAATGAAAAAGCCTGAAAATTAAAAAGACAACAAGTTTGCTGAAGCACTTTGTTTTGGACAATGCTTATCTTGGTAGATAGTAGTTAGCTTTAGCATCTCATGCTTTACCTTGCTTGTCAACTGGAAAATGTGGTGATGTTTTTGTTTGCAAAAACTGAAAAATGCGTGCTAATGACTTTCTTTAGATATCATCTCTTGCACTGATCTTGCCATGTGTCTTAGACAGTATATCTTTTGCTATACTTGTTAGATGTTGTAAATGCAGTCAATCATATCTGAGAAGCATGCTTTCATCACTCCACCTACACCCCAGTTGCATTCATTGCATATCTTGAGGGGGAGTTACATTTCAGTGGAGTCTATGTCTCTTTCGAGTGCATTTAGTCTCGCTTGATGAGTCCACTTGTCAACAAGGGGGAGAAATTTTGGGAGAAGAGTTTAAGGGGGAGTTTTGGCTTTCTCTGGGTTTTGTTTCAGGGGGAGTTTTTGTCCCGATTGTCCTTACTCTTTTGATATCCTTGTTAATAATTCTGAGATTGCACTCGTTTTGAGGTTTTACCTTTGGTTAACCATAATGACCGCTTCTTGTTTTTGTTCGGTTTTTGGTCATTAGGGTTAAACTTCTACTTTATTTTCTTCTCTGTTTTCTTGTGTTTTGTTTTCATTTTTCCACGTGTGTTCGCAGGTACTGAAGAGCTGATGAAGAGAAGTGTTGACAATGCACTCATCAAGGGGGAGATTGAGGAGCCATGCTGAAGAGCATGGGCCTCATGGCTCCAGATGTGATGAGTCATTGTCAATGGTAGTCAAAGAGGACTGAAAAGAAGGAGAAGAATTGTTGTGTCTGGGCCGTGTGTGACTCAGGTACACGGGCAGCGAGCGACTGTCGGGTAGAGGGGCCGCGAAGTCGGGCTGGCCCAATCCGGGTACATGGGCTAGGAGCAGCAGAGGATCCACTGGGCTGTTGACCAGGATTGACTCAGGTACACGGGCAGCGAGTGGTTGCTGGGCTAAGAGAGCTGCGGAATCGGGCCGGCCCAATCCGGGTACCTGGTGCAATGTCGGTCGACGCTTTGTCAGTTTCAGCGCAAAACTGACGACCACTGATATCGCATCGGACTGTCCTGAAGAGAAGCCGTAGTTGCTACAAAAGCTTAGATTCCGGATAAGTCATCTGTAAATAGGAGTTTACTATTTTGTCCTTAGGCCTATAGTCAGTCAGTCGAGTCTGTAAAAATATCCTAAGGGCAGTTGGGTCTTTTCCTTTTATTTCAGCATCTGTAAAAAACCCTAAGGGGCTGGTGAAATATTCCTAGCTATTGGGCTGCCTATAAATAGGGCTCCAATCCCTAGGGTTAGCACACCCTTTTTACTTAAATCACTTTTCTAATTAATCTTTGGGTCATATCTCTCTATTCCCTGCGTGCGCCGCCAGGCTCTTGTTCATGCGAATTTTTTGAGTGCGCTGTTCATCGATAGTTCTTCTATTCTCTGTGTGATTTTATTCCTGACATTCTATGCACAGTGTCTTTGAGGTTTTTCTACATCGTTTTGCGTGTGACTGTTTTTATTCCTGAGCGATTTGCTTCTCTGGTTGCTTCTGTTCTTCGGCTGAGAAGTACTAGTTCTTGCATGCTCCTGTAGCAGCAAGTAGTACCTATTTCTTGTAGCAACAGTACGCTAGTTCTCTAGCCTTTACTTTTTCCTGGCAAGGCTTTTTGATCGAGAAGAAAGCATCTGGCGCCTTTTCTTGACGTTTCTGGCGAAGCTCCTTACTTTGTTCGAAGTCCTTCTTTTTTGTGAAGCAGGCTTCGATCAAACTTCTCTAAAAGCTTTGCTGTCTTCGGTAACACTAACACCGAACTTTAGTTGAGGACCCTAAAAACATGATAAGTAAATTTTCATTCATAAATGTATGAAAGCATAATTTTTACATAGTCGGGCTCCTAAAACAAGGCTAAACCTGCGGGTTCGGCGGAGGCTGGCTGCTCGAGGCTTGAGACGAGCCTGCTTTTGGCGATGCCCTTCGTCAATCCAAGCCTTGATCGTGGTTCGACATTCGGCTCTCCATGAAGCTTGGAAGGCTTGCCAAGCTGCGGCTACGTCTTCAAAAGGGTTAAGGAGTTGGTTCTCGTCGAAGGTAATGGGAGTCGCCCCTGAGTTTGGCGTTATCGATAGCCCTAGATCTTCATAGTAGCGAAGTACTCCATGAGCAGCCACTTGGCCGGAGATTTCTCCATACTGAATGCCTGCTGTCTTCATCATCTTTGAAGCTCCTTGGATCATCTTTAACCGTCGCAGCAGGGGGACATTGTCACTCGAAGGTAGTATCCAATGAGTACCGAAGTACTCCAGAACACCTAAGAGATTGTTCATGACCTTCGCAGCTACCTTTTCCGACTTCACCTTATCTTCAATCAAAGCATCCCTTGCTGAAGTCATTTCATCTGCCACAGCGGAGAGCCTAGCTGCCTCCGTAGCCAGAGAACTCTTCTGGCTAAGCAAGTTGCTAGCTTCCTCCATAGCCTTAGCCTTTTCCTCTTGGAGCTTAACTAGCTCAGCCCTCGCCGTAGCGTGCTCTGCCCGTATTTTTTCTACTTCGGCTCGAAGCACAATTTGTTCGGCTTCGAGCTTTTTATTCGCAGCCTCCAGGTTTTGCCTGACCCTCCTCTCCGCTGAAACCATTTCACCAAGCGGGAAACTCGAACTTCGGAGATGTTAAGACTCCTCTGAAGAGCAGTAACCTTCTCTTGAAGATGAAGACCTCCGCACTCGTTCGAGACAGCTGCAGCTCGAGCCAAAACTATTTGCTGCGAAGGGAAAAAGCAAGGTGAGAAATTATTTGTAAGTTGAAATTAATCTTGTCTTGCAGATACTTTGTACCTGGTACGCTACCCGTTCCAAGGCAGCATTGAGCTCCGAGCCCTCAGCTTCGCTAAGGATGGCCACTAGGTATGTCTCCCCAACTTCGCGGTTAGCTCGATCCAAAGGCTCGAGCAGGGTCCGAAGTCTGGTCCTTCGCTCCAGGAAAGGAGCTAGGAGGGGGATCATGGACAGAGCCCTCTGGTCGTCTTCGTTCGGTGAGGGGTCGGAGCACTGTGCTGCGTCTTCGGAGACCTCGGTAGAATGGCCCCCCTCCATAGATTGACCTCTGTCTGTTGATCCAGACAGAGTTAATTCTGAATTCAGAGCAGGGAAGGGGTCCATTTTGCCTTTACCTTTTCCAGGTCCCATCCATGCAACTTCTGGAATTGGCTCCGGAGAGGTTGAGGTCCCAGCAGCCGTATCTTCGGGAGGAGCCATTTCCATGGGAGCGGACCCTGCCAAGACAAAGGTATTATATATTGCATAATTTTGCAGGGAAAAGGAACAAACGGTTCACGCGAAATTTACCTCCGAAGTCCTGTCGGCGGGTGAATACGGGGCTGCTCGGAGGGTCAAAGGACACTTCGAAGTCTTCATCGGACTCGAAGTTTAGAACCGAAGGGTCAACTGTTGGAGCCTCTCTTGGAGCTACAGTTACCGCTTCATCCGGAATCGAAGCTGGCTCAACACATGCGGCGGGTCTGGCTGGACATTTGAAGCTCCAACCTGTCCGGAGCTACTTGGAACATTGGTGCGCTTGCAGCGTCGCCAATGTTTACATCCGCCCGGGCTTCGTCTTCGGTGATCATGTTGATGAGGACTCTTCCCTCATCCTCAGAGAAATTGGAGACCGAAGCCACCGGACTTGAAGGCGCCACATTCTTTGGCTTTCAGGCTACCTTTTTTGCTGGAGTCTTAACAGGAGCCGAAGTCCCGGCATCCGCCTTCCTCTTCTTCGGCCCTTGCTCTGAAGGCACCCAGTCCGGAAGAGGAGGGGGAGCAACTCCGAGCACACCCACACTCGGTTGAGCCGCTCCCAGGTACCTACTAGCCTCGTCCTCCACTCCTTCTCGGCCAGAGTTGGAACTCCCAGAATCTTCTCCGAAGCTCGAACAACTTGCTCCGAAGTCATGGGGGCTTGAGAAGCTGAAAGATAAGTTGGCATGTCATTTCATCAAACAAATATATATAACATGTTGTTTTCGAAGCTACCTGCAGGGCTCGAGTTCGAAGAGATTTTTCGGAGTCTGCCCTCTAGATCCTCTTTGAAGGTGATAGGCCAGTTGGCCATCAGAGGTGGAATTTGAAGTACGATGAACTCCTTCGCTAGGTCCCGCATGCTCATGTGGCGACTAATTCTTTGAAGCAGGCTGAGGCGAGCTTCGATCTGGCCGGGATCTGGGTGAACAAGGGCTTCCCTTCGGAAGTTTATGTCCTATAGGGGTCCGGCCAGACGACTGCCTGCCCCAACTTCAGCATAGAACCACCGGAGGATCCAATCTGTGTACCACAATCTTTTCTCCTCCGGGGCCTAGGTAAGTCTTGGGTTGGCAGGATGCCTTGTGCAGTGCTGCGAAGATCTCTGCTCTTCCTTCGCAGCCCTCAGCTCAAAGCGCCCATTCGAAGATGGACAGGCGTGCTATTGCGTTCGGAGATAGTTGGGGAAGGGTGACGTGAACTAAATCCAGTACCTCCGATAGGAAGTCGACTGCCGGAAGTCCTAACCCCGCTTCGAAGAAAGATTCCAAGACTACAACTTCTCCAGGCCTTGGCGAAGGGATGGCCTCCTTTCCAGGTTTACGGATTATGACCTCCGAGCTAATTTTTCCCTCCACTGCTGCTGCGATCGACTCCCTCTTGCAGGTAGATGGCCCCAGTTGATAAGACTGGTCCGAATACTTTGAAGATGCTGGGAGGAGATCGTGAGGACCAACATTTTGGGGATTCCTTGCTGGCGCCGCCACTGGTGCTGCTACTGCTGCCGTCGGAGCCACCACAACTGAAGGCGCCGCTGCTGCCACCGTGGCCGCAGCCTGCTGCCAGGTTAGGGCCGAAGCCGCCCCAGGGACCTTGAAGCTTGTCTTCGCCATGAAGTCGCACTGATTGCTAAAGAAGAAATCTGGAGGCTAGGGCTTGTTTGCACAAAAGCGGTGAGAAGGGTATTCGAGAAGGGTCTGGGTCCTCTATTTATAGCCCAGGCCCACGATTTTTTACCGTTTACGTTTGCTGTTTCGCATTCTTGACCGTTACCTCTTGCGAAGTTAACGCATCGCGTAACTTCCACTGGAAGGAAAAATCCAACGGCTATTTCTTCTAAGTCTAAAAAAGTTTTCGGACTCTTTAAGTTAATTCCAAGATAGTTCGAATGTAACTTTCTTAGAAGTTGATTCGAAGTTTTGAACATCCGCATATTTCGGAGGTTGATTAAATCTGTTAACCCCTACGCATGATTATTTTTCTTGCGTATACTGCTCTCCTAATGTTACAGATCCAGCGGAGAAGCGTATTCGAGGGGCTACTGTTGGGGGAAAATACTTCATCTTCAGGGCTATTGCTGTAACAAGACAAAGGCAGGTGATTTAATCAAAGGTTTCCAGCATCTAACTCCGGAAGTATATTGGATCAAGTTCGAAGGATGGAGGCAAATTCTAGTTCAGAGTATATCTTCGAACATTGACTCTTCCGAGAGCTTCTTTGCCAGCTAGGATGGAAGACTTATATTCTTTCTTATTAGATTAGGTCTTTTACCGTTTTAGCCCTATTACGGGTACTGAATAGTTTCCACTATGTCGATTGTAACAGAGGGGTAAAAGGGTCTTTTCCTTAATGTTTGGGCCTATAAATACCCCCGTTTTACCCTGTAATAAGGAAAAAATACAGAGTTATTCAATATACATCTTCGAACTGTTTTGAGCTATTATCCATTCGGAGGCTTGAAATAGTTTACTTCACAAACACTTCGTTTGTCAGTTTCCAATCTAAAAACTAGTTAGCGTAATCTTTTACGCCAACAGTTAGGATGGGTCTCTCCTCAAGTGTGGCTAAATAGGCTCCAGTGGTTATTCTGAGGTTTAATCTCTCCATCTCCTTATATAGCAAAGGCGCGTGATCCTAGATCATGATGGTAGTACAGTATCCTTTACAACTTAAAGCATCAGCCACCACGTTTGCTTTGCCGGGATGGTAATGAATGCCTAAGTCGTAGTCCTTTATCAAATCTAGCCATCGCCTCTGCCTAAGGTTGAGATCCGGATGTGTGAAGATATACTTCAAACTCTTGTGATCCGTGAAAACTTCACAACGGTTTCCAACTAGGTAGTGCCTCCAAATCTTAAGAACATGCACTACAACAGCCAATTCTAGGTCATGGGTGGGGTAGTTCAACTCGTGTGATCTCAATTGCCGAGAGGCGTATGAGACAACTTTTCCATCTTGCATAAGAATACATCCCAAACCTTGATGAGATGCGTCGCAATAGACGTAAAAGTCCTTCCTTATGTCCGGCAGGGTTAATATTGGTGCTGACACTAATCGCGACTTGAGGGTCCGAAAACTTTCCTCACATTCCGAAGTCCATTCAAACTTCTCTCCTTTCTACAGTAACTTGTTCATTGGCTTCGCTATCTTACAAAAATTCTCAATGAACCGGCAGTAGTAACCTGCTAATCCCAGGAAACTTCGTATCTCCGATACTGTTCACACGAAAATGTGCCCCGCACTTGGGTCAGTTCGACGATCCAAAAGTGTGCGGATACTTAGGGACAAGCCTAAGCGTAACACAACACTGACGTCGTGTTCCGACTACCCTTAACCGTGGTAAGGGGGGTAGAGTCACAAGGTAATCAGATAACACAAAAATAATCCAATTAGCCGAAAGAAATATATTAAACAGAACAAGTCAGAAACCGGGCGGAGCCTGACTGTTCGAAGTATAGTGCGAAGGGTGTCGCCAAAGGGTACCTTCTGTGTCTGGTGCGAAGTGTCTCACCGAAGGGTACCTTCGGCGTTCGGACTGATCTGGCCGAAGATGAACTCCGAACGGATCTGGACGTGACAATCACCTCCGAACAGCGGGGTTTGGTGCGAAGTCTCCGATACAGTAAGATACAGAATAATGACAGGCACAACGCGCGAGCGCGACTTCGTCCGGAGCGGAGGACGAGCGTGGCGAAGCCTGTCGTGACTGAAGTCTGTTGGCGAAGCGTGTTGGCGTGTGTTCAGGAGCAGAGATCTTGCCAAAGGGTGTTCTAGGCAACCTCCAAAACCAATCTCTCAGCTCTGGACACATCCGACGGAGTAGCTCCGAACGTAGGTAACCTACAACAGAGTAGATTTGAAGTACAATTTGGCCTGAGTACCGAATTCTACTAAGAGTTGCACTAGGGGCGAAGGTAGCAATCTATTACGCAGATTAGCGGATACTTCACAGGTGAAGTAACAAGGCGATAGCAATCTATTATGTAGATTAAAATATACTTCACAAGGAAGTAACAAGGATTACCACTGTTCTGAAGTGGCCGCCGGAGGGTTTCCAGGCAAACCCACGAAGAATACAGAAAAGTAAAGATAAAGTAAAGTACGGTTCAAAGCTAGGGCTTTATGGTTGATTTTGTTGGGGCCTTCTGAACCGGCCTCACCCCTATATTTATAGGGGATATACTTCTAATCTATAAGCCAAATCTGGTGGAATTCTGTTTGGTCACGTGCAAAATACTTAGTCAAAAATCAGACTCAATCTCTAACTCTTGCCCGAAGTGGGCCTTCGGCTAGGCCCCCGAAGCCTGCTCCTCAGGCCGAAGCTTCGGTGGAGTGGGCCTCCGAAGGCCTCCGGTCCAAAGTCCGTGGGCTGGCTAGAGGCTTTAGAAGCCCGTAGCCCATTGGTCCTTCAGCCCTGTAGGGCTTCGGCCTAACCCGGGACATGTGCATTTTTGGCCCAAATTACCAAAAATTGATATTTTGACAATCTTAACCATTAATGCCATTTTTTTGCTATCAACACATGCCCCCTGCCTTTTAGTGAACTAAATGAACTAAAAGCACAACGGGCTAAAGACGATACCTTCCATATCGGCCTTTCGACATCTTTTAAGTTGTTTGCCACACACTTGGGAAATACCTTTTAAAGTATCTACCATTCAAAGCTCTTTGAAACCGTTCTCCTTGCAGATATTCTAACACATATGCATTGCCAGGAGCGATTTCGGCTATTTTGAAAGGGCCTTCCCAACTAGGCGACCATTTACCAAATTTGGGACTCTTAGTGCCTAAGGGTAAAATCGTCTTCCAAATCAAGTCACCTACTTGAAACGATTTTGTTTAACCTTCTTATTGTAGGCTTTAGTTATTCTCCTCTTGTCTATTTCTATGGCTTCTAAAGCCCTCAATCTCTTATCGGTCACTTCTTCTAGGTTGTCTTGCAAAAGAGTTTCATACTCGTCGACCGATAAGCCATCTTGCTTTAACACTCTTAGAGAGCCAAGATCTACTTCTACAGGTAGAATGGCTTCCTGTCCATATACCAACTCATATGGACTAACTTTGGTAGCACCGTGCTTTGCAATTCTACAAGCCCACAGCGCCTCGGAGAGCACTTCATGCCACCTTTTAGGGAACTCTTCAATTCTTTTCTTAATGAGTTTAATCATAGTTTTATTACTAGACTCGGCCTGACCATTGGCCTGAGCATAGTAGGGCAAAGAATTTATCAACTTAATACCATAATATTCGGCAAAGTTTCTCACTTCCTCAAAAACAAATGAGCTACCTTGATCTGTAGTGAGAGTTTGAGGAATGCCCAATCTATGTATGATGTGCTTCAAGATAAAGTCAAGTACCTCGTTGTGAGTCATGTTCTTGAGAGGCACGGCCTCGGTCCACTTGGTGAAGTAATCCATCGCCATCAACATGAACCGATTCCCTTTTGAGGAAGGAGTGTGAATTTGGCCGATGAAGTCTAAACCCCAACCTCGGAACGGCCATGGCTTGACAATAGAGTTGAGTAATGAAGCAGGAGCTAACTGAATATTGCCAAACTTCTGACACGCCTCACACCCTATATAATACTTAAACAATCCTCAGTCATAGTTGGCCAGTAGAAACCCGCTCTTTTGAGCATCCAACTCATCTCTTAGGCCGACTGATGAGTGCCACAAAGTCCTTCATGGACTTCTCCCATAGCCACCTGGGATCGTTCATGATCTAGACACATTAACAGTACTCCGTAAATGGTTCGGCGATACAGTTTGTCGTCTAGCAGCACAAATTTAAACGCTTGTCGCTGAACTTTCCGATCAACCCTTTGGCTAGGGTCTCTCAAATACTGGACGATTGGAGTTCTCCATTCGGCCTTATGGACTTCTGAGGGTTTCGCTAGCTCACTCCCTGAAAAAATCTCTAGGCTACTGATTTTGGGATGTCCCCCGAGCCCTTCTTGCTTCTGCCGAAGCCTGGTTGGAATGGCTGCACGGAGCGCATCAGGACGAAGCCGCCTGCCGAAGGGTCCGGGCTCCCGGAAGCCCTCACTGTCTTGAGGGATTCGGTTCACGGTCTCCAGCGTGCTAGACCCTTCGATGGGCGGGGTACTCCGGTCCTTGGGCCTCGGTGCGCGGTAGTCTCCGGCAGCTGGAGGGGTCCGACCTGGAGGGTGCACCTATCCAAAGTCACTGGCTTCGGCAGTGAGACCAGACATCAGTTTCTCCTGTACAGAAAATTTTCCTCTCTTGACTTGGTAACCAGATGCTTGCTGAGCCAAATCATTTGCAACTGAATTGGCCTCTCTTGACACATGAGAAATTTTGATGTCATCAAAAGTAGCAACTATGTCCATGCACTTATCCAAGTAGCTATTTATCAAGCCGTTAAAATATTGAGCACTCTTAGCCACTTGTTGCATCACTAACAGGGAATCACCATGCGCATGAACATGTTTAACACCCATGGATTCCAAAAATTCAAGCCCTAGCAGTAAAGCTTCGTATTCAGCTTGGTTGTTGGTAGAGGGAAATTCTAAACGAGCCGAGGTAGCAAAGTGTGCTCCGCTAGGTGATATGAGAACCACTCCAATACCTTGGCCATTTTTGCAAGTTGAACCATCAAAGTAAAGTTTCCACGGCTGTTGGGGAATATACTTCACCCTCAGGACTTTAGAGATTGACAG
This sequence comes from Zizania palustris, assembly GCA_019279435.1. Lineage (NCBI taxonomy): Eukaryota > Viridiplantae > Streptophyta > Magnoliopsida > Poales > Poaceae > Zizania > Zizania palustris. The sequence goes on from JAAALK010000080.1 coordinate 35,760,298, forward strand.
TCAAAGATAACTTATCGGCTTCGAAGCTCGTACTTATGCTGGAAGGTGGTGAAGTTTCTAAGCCAAAAGGTGTTTCGGCTTGGGATTCGAAGGTACCCTCTGCAGGCTATGGAGCTTCGGTGGAAAACAGCAAGTCTGATAATATGTTTGCCTTATCTTCCTATTCTGGGTAGATTTCACTACAACAAAATAGGGAACTTCCGTCGGCCAAAGACGACGGAAGTTAGCCCTTTCCCGACGGAAGAAGCTAACTTCCGTCGGCAAAAGGCTAACTTCCGTCGGCCTTTGGACGATGGAAGCGGGTAGACGGAAGTTAGCTAACTTCCGTCGGCTTGACGTGGCCGACGGAAGTTAGCACCGAACTCTGCCACGTCAGCAGAGTGGCGCTAACTTCCGTCGGCCAGCCTGGCCGACAGAAGTTAGGGGCAGCTAACTTCCGTCAGCTTTGGCCCTAGCCGATGGAAGTTAGCCTTTCTGCCCACGTGGCTGAAACCAGCTAACTTCTGTCGGCTATGGTAAAAGCCGACGGAAGTTAGCTGGTATTTTTTTGTTTTTTCCTGGTTCCCCTACTCACACTCACATCCAACCACAATTTCAATCACATTCACAATACACATTCAAAGTCACATTTCACATCCAAAATCACATTCAAACTTCACATATAACATCCAAAATCACATCTCACATCCAAATTCACATCCACACTTCACACATCACATCCAAAATCACATAATATAACTGAATTCACATCCAAAGTCACAGTACACATCTGAATTCACATATAACATCCAAATTCACATACAAATTCACAAAACATAGCGAGAGCCACATACAAAGTCATATTTGTCCATATACTCACTGATCACCCACATTTGGGTCGTGGGTGCCGCCGCTGCCTCCTGCTTCATCCACATTTGCCCCAGAGGCTCCATCCTGACCAGACGTACGGAAACTCTGAAGAAATAGACAAAATTAGAGAACGAACTCAACTACCCTTCTAAACGCTAACTTAAGTATCTAGGAGGTACCTCAGGTGATGTAGGAGATAGTGGTGGTGGCGGGGGAGGTAGTGGTTGGAACATGGACATGTCAAATCCACTATTTTGCTGGGCTAGTTGCTACACATGTTGTAATGTAATCAGTTAGTTCTAAACCTATTTCTGAATACTTTTGAACTGCAACACTCTAAACTAAACTTACTTGGATCATCGCCTGTTGTTGTGCTAAGCAGGCGGTATAGTACTCTTGTTGTTTCCTGTTGTGCTCGTTTATCCGCCTCATTTCCTCCCTCATCCGAACCATCTCCGGGATTTCTTCTGAGCGACGACGGCTAGAGCCAACTCCAACGGAGCTCTGCGACGACTGAGCTGACTTCTGAGCTCTCACTGCTCTCGAGTCAATAACTCCATTGAACATGGAGTACCTGCAACATTAACAAGGGTTAGCTACCATCACAATACCATACACAAAACATTAATAAAAACACTGTCTCACCGTCCATGGCTTTTGCCACCTCCGCTGGAGTACACGGCCATTTGGTCGACAGGTTCTCTCCACCAATCATAGTCCTCTCCATGGAGTCGAACCATGTGTTCACCATACTGCGCCTGCAAAAAACATGTCCGATTAGCTAGACGTAGAAAAATAAAATTACGTAAACTCTTAATAACATCTCACCAAATGGTTCGTGGCTGTCTGGCTACACAAGACATCTGGCTGTGTAGGATCGCTTCCTTTGTGACCAGAGGTATACACCTCTATGTCACTTGGCACGTGGTCTATAGGAAAAGATAGGTCCTAAACCCACCCAAGAGTGACCGACAAAACGTAGTATTTATGTCGAGCCATGAGTCCAAACGAAATTTCAGCAGCATAACCCCGTTGTTCTCCAATTGCACGCCTGATAGTGGTGCAATGGAGAACAACAAGGTTATGTTACTGAAATCCCATTCGGACTCATGACTCATCATAAAACCACGCTCTGTCGCCCACTCTGAGGCTGTCCAAAAAGGGACAATTCCGGACCTACACATCTCACACGCATGACACGTGTGAGACATGTTGGTCCGAAACGGGTGACGCATAGGTTTCGTTACACTATCTATGTTGTTGTCAAATAAAAAATTGCATACGAAAAGAAATATATATAATAAAGTATATATATAATATACTAATCACCGTAATGAAATCATCAACAAACCACAAATTAACACAAGAATATAATTAATAGTGTATATAATAGCACATCGCAAACAATGAATAGTGAATGTAACTTCACTAACATGCACTTGATTAAAACTGATTTAGATTGCAAGTTTCAACTTCAATGTATTTTCAGAACAGCACAAATCAATTCAGAATATGTCAAACATTTCAGATCCTGAGATTTCACAATTTTAATCAATCAAAATCAGATTTCAGCTTTTCGTACCATGAATAGTAAACTAATTTCAGATTTCAGCAATGTTTCAATGACACTTCTAATTTCATAATGCAAGACTTGACTTCAGTTTCACTTTAGGTAAGCAAATACTCAATCAGAACATGATTATCAATGTGGATTCAGAGAAATCACAACTATAATTAAATAATACAATTCACACCAAATATTCACAATTCACAAATACAATTCACAAAGTAAATAAACTATTCAATGACAATGCAAGTGAGGGGTAAAAATTACTTGGCGGACGGCGACGGTCGGCGGCGACGGTCGGCGGGCGATGATGGACGGGCAGCGACGACGACGACGGGCCGGCTGGAGGGGGTGCAGTGGCGGCTGTCGGCCGGTGGCGGAGGACGGCGTGGGCGGCGGCGGGCGGCGGCGGCAGGACGCGCGCGACGGCCAGAGGTGGGCGGTTGCCGGTAGCCGGGAGCACGGCGGCGGACCGGCGAGGGCGGCCTGCGGCGGTGGGCGGGGACCGACGGTGGTGGGGGCGGGCGGTGGCGGGGGCCTGAGGTGGGCGGGGGCCGGAGGTGGGCGGGGGCCGGGCGGCGGCGCGAGCCGGAGGTGCGTGGGTGGTGGCCGGCGGCCGGGAGCACGGCGGCGGACCGGCGGGCGTGGGCCGATGACGGCGGGGGCCGGCGGCGGCGGGGGCAGGTGGTGGGGGCGGGCGGTGGCCTGCGGCGGCGGGCGGCTGCGCGTGGCGGTGACAGAGGGATTTTGGGCCGGCAGGGCGCGCGCGTGTACATGATTAGGTTTCCTGTACGCGCGCGCGTGGTTGGTGATACCTATTCCCTTAACTTCCATCAGCCACCATTAAAGCCGACGGAAGTTAAATATCTTCCGTCGGCTTTAATGGTGGCCGACGGAAGTTAAGGCTTCTGTATCGGCCGGGAAAAAATCCCCTTTAACTTTCGTCGGCCACTGCAAATAGCCGACGGAAGTTAACTTAACTTCTGTCGGCCGATTGAGGCCGACGGAAGTGATTTAACTTCCGTCGGCTTTTCGAAAAGCCGACAGAAGTTAAAATAGCCGACGAAAACTTCCTGGATTGTTGTAGTGTTTTACCATTTTAACCCTGTTCGGTGTGCCGAATAGTTTCCACTATGTCGGTTGTAATTGAGGGGTAAATAGGTCTTTTTCTTAGACTTGTTGCCTATAAATACTCTCCTTCTTACCCTGTAATAGGCATCGAATACTCAGCTATTCAATACACAATTTCGGACTACTTAAGCTATTATCCAATTCGGAGGCTTGAGATAGTTCTCAACGCAAATCCACTGTTTGTGAGTTCTTTATCTTAGAGAACCTGTTAGTGTAATATTTACGCCAACAGTTGGCATCGTCCGGGAGGACTCTAGTTCTAAAAGCTAGTTCTCTACTGATGACTGTACTTCGAAGGACACTTGTGGAGGGAGCTTCGGAGTCTCAAGATTCCACGCACCCTTCGGTAAGGGGCTTCTTAGTGCAGTTCGAAGGCCTTTCCTCGCCTTCCCAAACCAATCGAAGTCCTCAGTCTTCCGACAACCCCCAAAGGCATTACCGGACGTCAAGCACCCAGAGTCCCTCGAGCTGCTCCTACGGTGCTCCAAACCGACTACGCTAGTTGCCAAGACCCGGAGCTCCCTTCTGAAGGAGACGAAGACTTTCCTGAGGACGAAGCTACTCAGGTAGCAAGACTTCAGGAGGAAGTGGCTAGGTAGAGGCAAGATGCCGTTGATCGACTCCGCTCTCAAGCTTCCACCCAGGCTCTAGAAGGGCCCCAAGATGGTGGTGCTGGAAACCTTCCCGAAGCTATCCAAGTCCCGGAGGAGGCTGAGAATGCGTCCTTCAATGACGAGTCTCCGCTGCATTCGGACTTGCAAAAGGTGCCCTTCGATCCCAGGTTCAAAGCCTCGAAGTTGCATAAGTATTCCAGTGGGTCTGACCCCGGGGAATTCGCTTGCTCATATGCCCTGGCGATAGAAGCCAGCGGAGGGGTGCGTAACACTATGGTGAAGTGTTTTACCCTCGCTGTTGAAGGTGTGGCTCTCCGATGGTTCTGGTCTCTGAGGCTAGGATCGATCAAATCCTGGGAGCAGTTGAAGAGAATGTTTGTAAGCAACTTCCAAGGTACGTTTGTGGCCCCAATGTCAACGGGGAGTTTATTTTAGGTGAAGCAGCGAGCAGGGGAGACGCTTCAGGAATACTTCACGCGCTTCGCACACACCAAGTCACAGATCAAGGGCTTGTCTACCTCTTCGGTAGTCGACGCCGCCCGCGAAGGGGTGTTGAACCCAGATCTCCTCAGCGAGCTTCATCGGAAACCAGTGTCATCCATGGCACAGCTGATGGCATACTTTGAACAGTATGCCAAGGCAGAGGAAGACTGCCTCTGGAGAGCCGCAACACCAGCACTAGCCCTTCGAGAAGTGAAGACGGAGCCCGAAGCCTCAACCTCTCTACAACCCCCTCACGACAATCACTTCAACGATCACAGACGGGGAAAGAAGAACTTCCGCTCGAAGGTGTTGAACATTGCACCCTTCGCTCCGAAGGCACCTGCCAACCTTCAGCAGGTGCAAGGCTTCAAGGCTGGAGCTCCGAAGCCCCAAGAAAGAGCACCTGGCAGGCACTAGAATTTTTTTTGCTACGTGCATGGCGAGAATAGAAGCCATGACACGAAGGATTATAAGGTGGTATTAACCCTTTGAGGTGAATACCTGGGACGAAGTACAAGGCGAGGTACTTCGGATTGAGCCCCTCCGACGGCATGGTCGGAGCCCGTGCAAATCATGGCCTGAGCCGGCGTCCCCGAAGCCCCCATGCAGCTACCGGTGGCCAGCATTATGCCACCACCGAAGTAGGAAGACCCCCAAGACCGCGGTAAGTGAGTGGTCCTGCCCATCTCTGAAAAGGAGACCCTCGGTAACATGTCCAAAAGGTAGAGGCGAGAATACGTCTATGAAGTAGGACACATAGGGACATCGAATTCCATGGAGGGAATGCCCGAATGGTCCTCATGTACCCATTTTTTTTACTGCCAATGATGTTGCGGGGGTAAAGTTCCCCCATGCTGACCCCTTGGTCATTTTAGCAGATATAGCTGGGGTGGAAGTTCGAAGGATCCTGGTGGACGGCGGGAGCTCCGTAGACATACTTTTTGTCCAAGCCTTCGATCAGATGTGCATTCCTCGGAGGCATTTACTTCCGGCGGCCCGCCCACTTCAAGGTTTCGCAGGTCCGCCTCTCGATGCCCTCGGCCAAATAGGCCTCGAGGTTGCCTTCAGAGAGGGGCCTTTGGCCAGGGTGGAATAGGTGATCTTTGACGTCGTCGATGCCCCATATGCCTAAAACGCAATTTTTGGACGGGTGATGCTGAACCAGTTTGGGGCTATAGCACATCACAACTATCTATGTCTCAAGATACCCACGCAAGGTGGAGTTCTCACTATTTCAGGAGACCAAGTTGTAGACCGAAGAACAGAGTATGGCCACGGCCAGCCATTGGACCCTCGGCAAGTACACAATGTGATGGAGCACACGGAGGAGGTTCCAGAGTCTTCAAACTCCTCGAAGGGCCTTTCCCTCAAGCCAATCCCGGAAGGTGATGTCGTCACGAAGATAATTCTAAAGGATGGCAAAGAATACCCAATACAGTTCGGAAAGGGGATATCTCTGGAGATAGCTGCCTCGTTGGAAGAAGTAGTCAAGCAAAATTTGGACATCTTTGCTTGGGCTGACGAAGACATCACCAGGGTCGACCGGAGTATCATCGAGCATAGACTGCTTGTCAACCCGAAGGGCGCAGAGCATTTGGGTGATTTGGAGAGAGTGAGAGCTGAGCTGGCGCAGACTAGGCTAGAGCTTGAGACATTGTCAGTTTCACCCACTGTCTGTGAGAACAGCTTGTCTCTTAGACTGGAGTTGATTAAGCTAAAAGCCGAGATGTCTGTCCAGGTAGATAGCGAGTGTGAGACATGCTTGTCTCAGGTGGAGGTACTAGCTTCCTTGAGAGAGGAGCTAGCTGATTCTCAGAATGAAAATTTTTACCTCCATTCTATCCTGAGTTGGATCAGTGCCAGAGAGCCACAGCTGGCATGATGATCCAACAGTTTAAGAGGCAGGATGGGTTTGGGGTAGGCTACACCTACACCAAGGATGACTTTGAGAGTGCCATTAGCCGGGCAGTGGAGTGGAGTAAAATGACTCCTGATCAGAGATACCCCAATACTCACTCCACTAAGTCTTTCCAGGCTAGTCAGCCCAAGGATGGAGTGATCCAAGAACAGCCCAAAGCTCCACCCAAGAAGCCCATCTGGGTTCCAAAGCCCAAACACCTCAACACTTCTCTTGACTCTCTTCCTAGACCCTCTCAACCCAAGAAGACAACACCAAACACCACTAAGCCCAAGAACCCCAAGCCTCAACCACATCCCAAGAATCTCACCTATCATTGTGAGTGTTGTCAGAGAGACGAGCATCTTGCGGAGTTTGCTTCAGGAGGAAGCGGGTTGAGAGAGCAGAGTGTGCTCATGGTGGCCGGGAGCAGTTCTACCAATAGGGTGGTAGACTGAGAGTTCCTCGACATGGGGAGAGACTGGAGGCCAGGCCACGTCGTGTAGGTGGTGGTAGAGGAGACGGCTTTCATGCCCGTGCTCCAGATGGTGGTGTTCGTTCCGGCAGAGCTCCAGGCCATTTGGCTACGGTCCTGGACATCGTGGCCGAGGCTTTAGGCAGAACCGAGGACCGCGCTTTGAGCCGCATTTTGGTCCAAACTCTTCTGATGGTTTTTGCTTTCCGTCTTTTGAGCAGATGGCTCGACACTGGTTTAGCTCTTTTGCTAAACCTGGTGTCGGACCATTTGCTCCCCCTTACAACCACTGATTGTGCAGGATCGAGGACTGGAGGACGTTTGGATTATGGACTCAGGATGCTCTCGCCACATGACGGGACATCGCAGATGGTTCTCCAGTCTCACTCCCCCGAGCTCCAAATAGTACATCACATTCGGGAACAGTGGTCAAGGGAAGGTACATGGCATTGGCTCAATTCGCATCTCTGACCATTTCTCTTTGAAGAACGTTGCCTTGGTTGGAAATTTGAACTTCAATTTGATTTCTGTTTCGCAACTTCTTGAGGATGGTTTGGAGGTTCATTTTAAGAAGGGCAGTTCTTCTGTGTTTGATTCTAGAGGGTCTTTGATTTGCTAGATCTTACCTTTTGGTAAGGTTTTTCGGATTGACTTCTCTAGTTCTTTTGGCTCTTCTCGCTGTTTGATTGCTGGATCCTCCTCCGAGCTCTAGAAGTGGCATAGGAGGTTAGGTCATTTGAGTTTTGATCTGCTAGTCAGGTTGAGCTCTATGGACCTCATCCGAGAATTGCCCAAGCATAAATGGAGAAGGATCTAGTTAGCCATCCATTTCGTCACGAGAAAATGGTTGCCGCTTCTCACTCACCTGTGACTCAGGTGATGACTTCGTATCCGGGCGAGCTGTTACATATGGACACTGTCGGTCCAGCTCGGGTACGCTCAGGTGGTGGGAAGTGGTACGCGCTTGTGATCGTTGATGATTTTTCTCGATTCTCGTGGGTTTTCTTTTTGGAGTCTAAGGATGAGACTTTTCATTTTGTTCATGACCTGATTTTGAAGCTGAAGAATGAGAACAATGGTCGGATGCGAGCGATTCGCTCCGACAACGGCTCTGAGTTCAAGAACTCTCAGTTCGTCAGCTTTTGTAGTGATCAGGGTCTTGACCATCAGTTTTTTGCTCCTTACACTCCCCCACAGAACAGTGTTGTGGAACGAAAGAATCGCACGCTAGTCGAGATGGCCAGGATGATGCTCGATGAGCACAGGACTCCTAGGCGTTTTTGGGCTGAAGCCATGAACACGACTTGCTATCTGGCCAACCGCATTTTTCTTAGAGCTTACCTAGGTAAGACTTCATATGAGTTGCGATTTGGCAGACAGCCCAAGGTGAGCCACTTGCGAGCGTTTGGCTGCAAGTGCTTTGTGCTCAAGAAGGGAGGGCATTTGGACAAGTTTGAGTCTCGTTGCTGGGATGGAGTTTTTCTTGGCTATGCTTTGCATTCTCGAGGCTTCCGTGTTTGGAACCTCGAATCCCAGCAGCTTGTTGAGACTTGTGAGGTCTCATTTGATGAGTCCTTGTCTTCTTTGACTCCTTCTTTTGAGCTTTCTGGAGATGGTGAGCTCGGAGAGTCCATCTTCGAGGAAGATGATGACACTCCAGCTACTGATGAGGGTGGGCCATCTACACAGCCTGCAGAACCCATGCCTTCTGAGACTTCGACTGAGGACGAGGGAGGACCTCTGATCACTTCTTCCACTTCGATCGAGCCCCCTCGGTCGAGTCCAGAGGTGCCTGCTGCTCACTCCGGTGAGGTGACTTCAGATCACCAGCGATCCCGAGCAGTTCAGCGTGATCACCCCTCAGAGCTCATCATTAGTGATTTGACTGAGAGAACTTTGCGTTCTCTCAGTGGTTGAGCTGCCACCCGGATGCAACCCCATAGGCACCAAGTGGGTGTTCAAGAACAAGCAAGGTGAAGATGGGGTTGTGGTGCGCAACAAAGCTCGACTTGTTGCCCAGGGTTTTTGCCAGAAAGAGGGTATTGATTTTGAAGAAACTTTCACCCCTGTTGCCCGTCTTGAGTCCATTCGCATTCTCTTAGCTTTTGCCGCTTCGAAGGGTTTTAAGCTTTTTCAAATGGACGTCAAGAGTGCTTTTCTGAATGGGTATATAAAGGAGGAAGTGTATGTTAGGAAGCCCCCGGTTTTGAGAACCCCAAGTTTCCTCGACATGTTTTTAAGTTGCAAAAAGCTTTATACGGGTTGAAGCAAGCCCCCAGGGCTTGGTATGACCGGTTGAAGAAGTTTTTGTTGGGGAAGGGTTTTGTGATGGGTTCTGTGGATAAAACTCTTTTCTTGCTCAGAGATGCTTCAGATTTCTTAGTCGCTCAGATTTACGTGGGCGGTATCATTTTTGGCGGTACTACTAATGATCTTGTGTCCAAGTTTTCTGAGCAGATGCACAACTAGTTTGAAATGAGCCTCATGGGTGAGCTCAAGTACTTCCTAGGGCTCCAGATTAAGCAGACCAAGGACGACACTTTCATCCACCAAGGTAAGTACACTCGTGACATGTTGAAAAAATTTGACTTTGGTGGAGAGCTGAAGCCGCAGATGACCCCAATGGGCACATCTGGGGGCCTGGACAAGGACGAGAGAGGCGTTAAGGTCAATGAGAGAGAGAGTTTCGAGGGATGATCGGTTCGCTGTTGTACTTGACGGCGACAAGGCCAGACATACAGTTTGCTGTGGGACTTTGCGCGCGCTTCCAGTCTTCACCATGCGCGTCTCATCGGCAGGCTGTTAAGCGCATCTTCAGGTATCTTACCTATGCGCCCGATCTCGGTCTTTATTATTCAGCATCATCATCTCTTGATTTATCTGGCTTTTCGGACGCTGACTTTGGTGGGTGCCGATTGGATCGCAAGTCGACTTCCGGTACTTGCTAGTTTCTTGGTTCGTCTCTTGTTTCTTGGTCTTCTCGAAAACAGTCTGGAGTTGCACTTTCGACCACTGAGGTTGAGTATGTAGCTGCTGCTAGTTGCTGCTCACAGTTGGTTTGGATGATTTCCACGTTGCGAGATTTTGGGTTGTTCTTTCCTACCCGAGTTCCTCTGTTTTGCGACAGCACCAGTGCTATTAGTGTGGGGAAAAACCTGTGTCTCCATTCAAAGACCAAACACATTGATGTGCGCTTTCACTTTCTGCGGGATCAATATGAGAAAGGTGTCATTGACCTTGTTCATGTTGATACCCATCATCAGTTGGCTGATATTTTCACCAAACCCCTAGATCAGTCTACTTTTGAGCGTTTACGAGGGGATTTGGGTGTTGTGTATCCTTTTAGGATATTTTGCGTCAGTTTTCTTTCTTCTTTACTCTTTTCTTGAGTCTTTTGTGTGTGTTCATATCATACATACTCACATATCACACTTTTGCGCTTGCTTCTGTTATATGATTGAACTGCTTTACTTATTCTAGCTGGTACATGCTTTTGATTACTTGTCAATGATCAGGCTTTGATTCAGTTCATTTGATATGTCTGATAGCTGTCATATGCATGGCTTTTATGCTTTAAACTTAAAAAAATGATCACCATTGCTTCTGGTAACTAGCATGTGTAGGCTGAGTGCTTTTGCTATCTGTTACATACCTTGTAGCTAGTTCCTCACATAGATGCAGATATGCAACTTGGACATCTTTATGCTTTAACATGGAAAATATGCTATAAAAATGATAAAAATCAAAAATGAATGAAAATTCCATGCCTTTTTATGCTTGAGTTGATAAGATCCAAGTGGGTTTGCTTTGTCGCATTGCATTATTCTGGACTGCTTACCATAGCACTTTGGTATGAACTAGGACAGTGTAGTGTATGCCAAGACCAATGTCTTAAGCTTCCGATGGTCTAGTTCTAGCCTAGGCTTGACTCGGTCGGTTAGCATAAGGTTTGACATGCAAATAACCCTTGGCAAAAATGAAAAAATGAAAATGAAAAAGCCTGAAAATTAAAAAGGCAACAAGTTTGCTGAAGCACTTTGTTTTGGACAATGCTTATCTTGGTAGATAGTAGTTAGCTTCTGCATCTCATGCTTTACCTTGCTTGTCAACTGGAAAATGTGGTGATGTTTTTGTTTGCAAAAACTGAAAAATGTGTGCTAATGACTTTCTTTAGATATCATCTGTTGCACTGATCTTGCCATGTGTCTTAGACAGTATATCTTTTGCTATACTTGTTAGATGTTGTAAATGCAGTCAATCATATCTGAGAAGCATGCTTTCATCACTCCACCTGCACCCCAGTTGCATTCATTGCATATCTTGAGGGGGAGTTACATTTCAGTGGAGTCTGTGTCTCTTTCGAGTGCATTTAGTCTCGCTTGATGAGTCCACTTGTCAACAAGGGGGAGAAATTTTGGGAGAAGAGTTTAAGGGGGAGTTTTGGCTTTCTCTGGGTTTTGTTTCAGGGGGAGTTTTTGTCCTGATTGTCCTTACTCTTTTGACATCCTTGTTGATAATTCTGAGATTGCACTCGTTTTGAGCTTTTACGTTTAGTTAACCATAATGACCGCTTCTTGTTTTTGTTCGGTTTTTGGTCATTAGGGTTAAACTTCTACTTTATTTTCTTCTTCTCTGTTTTCTTGTGTTTTGTTTTCGTGTTTCCACGTGTGTTCGCAGGTACTGAAGAGCTGATGAAGAGAAGTGTTGACAATGCACTCATCAAGGGGGAGATTGAGGAGCCATGCTGAAGAGCATGGGCCTCATGGCTCCAGATGTGATGAGTCATTGTCAACGGTAGTCAAAGAGGACTGAAAAGAAGGAGAAGAATTGTTGTGTCTGGGCCGCGTGTGACTCAGGTACACGGGCAGCGAGCGACTGTCGGGCAGAGGGGCCGCGAAGTTAGGCTGGCCCAATCCGGGTACATGGGCTAGGAGCAGCAGAGGATCCACTGGGCGTGTGACTCAGGTACACGGGCGGCGAGTGGTTGCTGGGCTGAGAGAGCTGCGGAATCAGGCCGGCCATATCCGGGTACCTGGTGCAATGTCGGTGGACGCTTTGTCAGTTTCGGCGCAAAACTGATGACCGCTGATATCGCATCGGACTGTCCTGAAGAGAAGTCGTAGTCTCTACGAAAGCTTAGATTCCGGATAAGTCATCTGTAAATAAGAGTTTACTATTTTGTCCTTAGGCCTATAGTCAGTCAGTCGAGTCTGTAAAAATATCCTAAGGGCAGTTGGGTCTTTTCCTTTTATTCAGCGTCTGTAAAAAACCCTAAGGGGCTGGTGGAATATTCCTAGCTATTGGGCTTCCTATAAATAGGGCTCCAATCCCTAGGCTTAGCACACCCTTTTTACTTAAATCACTTTTCTAATTAATCTTTGGGTCATATCTCTCTATTCCATGCGTGCGCCGCCAGACTCTTGTTCATGCGAATTTTTTGAGTGCGCTGTTCATCGATAGTTCTTCTGTTCTCTGTGAGATTTTATTCCTGACATTCTATGCGTAGTGTCTTTGAGGTTTTTCTACATCGTTTTGCGTGCAACTGTTTTTTATTCCTGAGCGATTTGCTTCTCTGGTTGCTTATGTTCTTCGGCTGAGAAGTACTAGTTCTTGCGTGCTCCTGTAGCAGCAAGTAGTACCTATTTCTTGTAGCAACAGTACGCTAGTTCTCTAGCCTTTACTTTTTCCTAGCAAGGCTTTTTGATCGAGAAGAAAGCATCTGGCACCTTTTCTTGACGTTTCTGGCGAAGCTCCTTACTTTGTTCGAAGTCCTTCTGTTTTGTGAAGCAGGCTTCGATCAGACTTCTCTAAAAGCTTTGCTGTCTTCGGTAACACCAAACTTTAGTTGAGGACTCTATTCCGAAGTATGCACTGATTCGAAGGTTTTATTCTGATATACTTCAGCAGTTTTACGGAGCATACTTTGACAGGTTTCGAAGTTAGCTTCGAAGTGTGTCTCTCTGGTAGGCTTCGCTCGGAGTGTGTTACTGAGAGGTTTCTGTTGTTGACATTTCTATGGATCTCAGTTTGTGCGTTCGAAGGTTGTGTTACGAAGTGTGTTTCTAGGCTTCGGTTTCTTGTGTGAGAGCACCAGCGGACTTCGATTCGGAGTTGGTCTCAGGTTCAAAGGTCACTACTACGGTAGTCATACCTCGAGCAATTCAACTTCGAAGGTTGTGTCACAGGCTTCGATTGTTCTCTGCTTTGCCTCGAAGTTGATTTTTTCTTGTGTTAAGCTTCGTAGCTTTGAAGTGTGTTTTTCTGAGTAGGCTTCGGTAGTTACATACTCCGCATAAGACACTTCGCTCCGAAGCATGCTTCGCATTCTGTTGGACCGAAAACGGCGACCAGAGGGGAGTGAATGGGAGCTTTTAAAATTTCAGACTAAAAACTAGCCTTCAGTTTTAATTCTGTCTTCTACGGAACAGGCTTCAAACACTACCTTCGAAGTTCTGGTTCGGAGGTGTTTTGACAACTCCGAACACAGGCTTCGCAGGAGTAAAAGTTCGAAGCCAAGAAGACTTCGCTCCACTCACAACCCTCGAAAATCTACTCTGCTAAGTCAGTGCAGGCTCCGCACATAGGGTGGTTCGAGCAGGCTTCGCACTTCACCCTTCGCAAGAGTGGACGACCCTCTGCGGACTTCGACCAAGTACTTGGCAGCAACAACTGGTGCTGGGCTTCGTACTCGAAGGTCTAAACGCACGCTAACAGACTTCGCTAGAGTCTTAGACACGATAAAACATGGGCTTCGATCAGGGCTTCGCTAGTAAGCAGCGAGGTCTCGCCTCCTGTTACACAGAGCGAACGCACACTGAAAAGCACACTTCGCGCAAAACACACTTCGCCTCAACAGGCTTCGGTGCACTAAAACTAGCGAGGTATGCAAACAAGCTCAAGCAGAAAAACAACACAGAAGCAGGGCTTCGCCGCTTGAACAAGGAACACAATAAAAATGAACTCTGGATGAATACAGAGAAGTGGTGGCTGGTACAGGAGCTCAACAGTAAATGCTCAAAGTGTTAAATGTTACCTACCCAGCCCCCATATTTATAGCCCACAGTTCACCCAAGTGAATTGACTACTTTACCCCTAGGGTTTACACCAGTTTTGTCTCTACAGAATAGAGGGGTACAAAAGGTAGTCAACTTTATTCTGGAGGCTTCTCTGTCAGCTTTGCAGAGGGGACAGCGTCAGCTTTTTGCAGAGCAGACAGTGTCAGCCTTTGCAGTCTTTGACCTTCCTGAAGCCCCCTTCGCACGCGAGGGGTGCGGTAGCTTCGGTGAGAAGCCTTGAGCCTGATGGCCTTCGCTTCACCGAAGATAGCCTCCGATAGAGTGACGGTTTTGAGCTGAAGCCGTCAAAGCCCTTGGGCCTTCGCACCACCACCTCCGGGGTGGACCACCACGGCTTCGCAGCTACTCCCAGCTTGAACTCCGTCAGTCCGTGTACCGAAGCCATGCATGGCCGAAGCACCACAAGTCATCCTCGCTCCGGAGCTAGCCTCGCTCCGAAGCCTTCCTCACTCTGAAGCCCCACCTTCGGAGTACCATCCTTCGAAGTCCCTCCTTCGTCTAAGGCCTTCGCACGAAGCATTCCATGAGCACTTCATCGCAGTGTCTCTCCCCGAGCACACTCCTCGACGAGCCTCACCCGGACCATGCCTTCGATGCACCTCGACTTCTGAGACCTTCATCGGGCACCTTCGAATGTCTCCCTCCGGAGCACACTTCGAACTCCTTGCCTCCGCAGAGGACTTGATCCACCAAACTTCGAAGTCACTCCATTCAGAGTACCTTCGAAGTGCCTCAACTCCGAGGACTTTGTCTCAGAGTACCTTCAACTGGAGCCATGCTCCGCACTCTCTGCCTTCACCTTGTGCACCTCGACCCGAGGACCGACCTGGACCCCTTCGCAGCCACCGTGACGGAGCTCCCTGCTCCCCTGGCATCAAGCCTCCTGCTTGACCCAGGTTCACCTGCTACGAACCTGTCCGTCCCCTCCGAAGTCCCTGCACACCACAGACAAGCAGACAAGTGTGTCCAGTACTCCGGAGACCTCTCCGGGTTAGCTACCTCCGGTACACACTCCGGTGTACCGCCCAAAGTACCGAAGCCTTCGGTACAAACCCAGTCATCGTGTACTGTCGGACCCCTCCGACAGACACACTCCGCTGCAACAGCTGCAGCAAGCAAACCACCGAACCCTTCGGTGAAACTACCTCCGAACACCCTTCGGAGGTCCAACCTCCGAACCCCCTTCGGAGGTACCCCTTCGAACCTGAGGGCAAAAGCCTGTCAATCACTCATCACAAGCACCGAAACCAACACTTGGTTTCTCACATTCTGTCACACTCGAACTAGCCTAGACTCCACAATCCTTCGGCACTTCCACGACAGACTTCGTCAGTCTTCGACAAAGGACTCCGAAGCAGGCTTCGACACTGTGAAGCAGGCTTCGTCGCTGTGAAGCAAGCTTCGACACTACGAAGCAGGCCTCGTCAAGTACCTTACTGGAGACAACAGTGAACAGTAACTTCACATCCCTATTTACGTGCCCTTAGTTCAGTTGCTGTGATGATGAGTTTCTGCATACCTTGATCTGTCCATGTTTTGACTGCTTTGTTTATCTGCCTATTAGCACTATATTGGTGTTTCTATGTCTAGGACACCGATCGTTTATAGGCTAGATACCTTTAGGCTTCGGTGATCTGTTTACGGTTTGTTGCTTAGTCTTTTGAGGTGCGTTGGGTGTTGGGAGCAGGCCATTGATTCGAAAGAATTTTTAGGCGCCCATTCACCCCCCTCTGGTCGCTACTTTTGGTCCTACAGTTTGTTCTCCCCTACTCCAGTGCATCTCACAACCCGAAGGCCAAGATATACTTCGGGACATTCACGAAGGTTTATGTGGAAGCCACCTAGCCCCCCGTGCTCTAGCAGGAAAGACACTTCGGCAGGGGCTCTACTGGCCGACAATTGTACGAGATGCGGAAGAGTTGGTCCGAACCTGTCAAGGATGCCAGTGGATGGGAAGACGGAGCCACCGTCCGCCAGTACCACTTCAAGTTATTGCCCCGGTGTGTCCAATGGCACGATGGGGAATGGATCTCATCGACCCTTTTCCAATGGCAAAAGGTAGCTTGAAGTTTGCAGTGGTAGCAATTGAGTATTTTTCTAAGTGGGTCGAAGCTGAACCCCTAACTGCTATCACTTCAAGAAATGTGCAAAAAAATTTCTAGCAAAATATCATATGCAGGTTCGGAGTGCCAAAGGAGTTAACTGTGGATAATGGAACCCAGTTCGAAGCTGAAACCTTTAAAGAATTTTGTGAAGAGCTGGGTATTAAGTTATGCTTCGCGGCAATTCGCCATCCACAATCCAACGAAGCCATCGAGCGAGCCAATGGGAATATTCTCGCCGGTCTGAATCGAAGGATTGTCAGGTTGGCCAAGGGGCTGTGGACCAAAGAACTACCTAAGATTTTATGGTCCATTCGGACCACTCAAGCCAGGTCCACGGGCTTCACTCCGTTCAGGTTGCTATTCAGAGATGAGGTCATGACTCATACGGAGCTCAAGGGTGGATCCCTTCGCGTGGTAGAACCTGGAGATGAAGACGAGAGAAACACTTCGCTAGACTTGTCAGAAGAAACAAGGCTTCGATCAGTCGCCAATCTGACGAAGTATCAAGATCAGCCAAAAACATGGTATGACTCGAAGATGAAGCTGAGCGATCTTAAGCCAGGTCATTTAGTTCTGCGAAGTGTAATAGCTCCAGGGAAGCTAGGAAATAAATGGGAAGGACCATATATTATCCTACGCTCAGGGTGCCCGGGCTCATTTAAATTAGCTAATTTAGAAGGGGAAGAGTTGAAGCATGCATGGCATGCGGAGCACCTTAAGCGTTATTACGCTTAGGGGCTCCTTGTAATCAATTGTAAAAGTTCCTTTCTAAATAAAAGTGGAGGATCGAATCTTGTTTGCTCCTCGAATATCCCTTACTCCTGGTGGACGCATCAGGGGAACGGAGATGCTTGTGGAGTCAAGCATCTTTCCAAGAACCTGGATAACGACCTTCGAACCATTGGTTCAAGGACTCCATTGCCAGCCTACGGATTCCAGGCTCCGGCTTGTTAGGATCCGTAGAAGAGTCTAAGGACTTTAAAAGAACAGATTTCCGGCCTCCGGGTTCAAAGCATCTGTAAAAGAGCCGAAGGTGGCCAGCCTATGGATTCGAGGCTCCGGCTTGTTAGGATCCGTAGAAGAGTCTAAGGACTTTAAAAGAACAGATTTCTGGCCTCCCAGTTTGAAGCATCTGTAAAAGAGCCGAAGGTGGCCAGCCTACGGATTCCAGGCTCCGGCTTGTTAGGATCCATAGAAGAGTCTAAGGACTTTAAAAGAACAGATTTCCGGCCTCCGGGTTCAAAGCATCTATAAAAGAGCCAAAGGTGGCCAGCCTACGGATTCCAGGCTCCTGCTTGTTAGGATCCGTAGAAGAGTCTAAGGACTTTAAAAGAACAAATTTCCGGCCTCTGGGTTCGAAGCATCTGTAAAAGAGTCGAAGGTGACCAAGTAATAAGGTTTCAAGGCTTCGGCCAATGAAACACTTTTAAAGTCCTAAGCGACTACTTTGGGAGTTTACAAGTATAAACCTAGCTCCGAAACTTATAAACATCATAATACGAACGCATAGTTCTAAGAACTCTACAAAAAAGTAAAGTATGATTACTAAGTGTTGTGCGAAGCATCAGATTGTTATACAAATCATTGTGTCCAACGGACCCTATCGCAACGCGTACGGTCCCCCACCCACAAGGAGGGGCAGGGGAGTAAGGAACAACAAGATGCTTTCGAAGCAATTCATATTAATTGAATAATCATACTTTTACATCAACGGAAATTTTGGTCTAAGCCTAGATAAAATCGGAGACCCATCCGACCTCTAGAGCTATTTCTAAGGCCACTTCGACCTTACGAGCTCGAAGCCATCGGGACTGTCTTCTTATTCCGAGTGTGTCTCTTCTTCGAAGCTCGCAGTTTTTTCTGCTCCTCTTGAAGTTCAGCCCAAGTCAGAAGCCTTTTGGAGCTAGCCTCTATAGGATTTTCAGCCTGGTACTCCGAGTTAGACCAATCTACATACTCGAAGAATGAAGATGTTTTCTCCTTTTCCTCTTCTTTGATATAAGCTAAGACTTCGCGGTGTACTTCGAGTGCTATCTCCCCTTGATCTCCGCGAGGAACAGAGAAGCGCGAGCGTTGATAAGGCCTTAAGCTTTCGAGGACTGTCCACTGCCGACAGAGCCCTTCATTAATTTCCAATACTTCGAAGTTAGGCTCCGAAGAACATGGCAAAACCTAAAAGAATAAACATCCAAACAAGTTCCTCGTTTATAAACTTTTCATTCATTAATTCAAGGGGCTTTACAAGATTTCTTATACACATTTAAGCGCCCTATAGGACTAGACCTGCGGGTCGGTTGGCGGAGCAGGAGGTGTCAGAGCTGGCGAAGCTAGAAGTGGAGGCCTTGTTTGTGCTTGCTTTTGCCGGCGGGCCTCGTCGATCCAAGTCTTGGTTGTAGCCTTGTAGTCTGTTTTCCAGACTTACCGGAAAGCTTCCCAAGCCGAGGCTACATCCTGCGAAGGACGCAACAAGCCCTCGTCGGCAAAGCCTGCGGGCGTCGAACCCCCAACCGGAGTGACTGAAATCCCAAGAGCTTCGAGGTGACGAAGGACTCCGATTCCAGCAACTTGTCTGGAGATCTCTCCGTACCGGATGCCAAAACCCATCATTAGCTTTGTCGCCACTTGAATCATCTTAGCCTCCGGCCGAGGGGCTCGCTCGCCGCAGTAGAAGATGAAGGGCACATGGTGCCGAAGTACTCCAAGGTACCCTGAAGGGCATCCAAGGTACGCTCCGCTATTTCAGTATTCTTCGTCTCTGCCGCCTCCAGCCCCATAGCAGCAGTAGATACCTCAGCGATTTTGAACAGCAAGGTGCTCTTTTGGGCCATCGCTTGTTTGAGTGAACCTTGGAGTTCTACAAGTTGAGCGCTTGAAGTAGCTGCCGCTTGCCGGAGCTTCTCTACCTCCGCTTGGAGCACCATGCATTCAACTTCAGCTTCTTGGGTCGAAGTTTGGAGTGCACTGCTGCTCTGTTGTTCAATCCAGAGGGCTTCGTCGGTGGCAGCCCTAGCCTTCCGTTCTTCAAGGAGCTCTTCCTCCAGCCGAAGTGTTTTGGCTTTGGAGCTTTTGAGTGCAGACTGGAGGGTAGTAACCTTCCTCTTGAGCCGAGCAAGGACAAATTGTTGCAAAAAGAGCAAGTAAGTACTAAGTAGTTCCATTTATTAATTAAATGTACTTGTGGTGCTTTGTATACCTGAAGGGCAGCCCTTTCGAGGGCTAGATTAAGATCCGGGGCTTTGGCCTCGCTCAAGACGGAGACCAAGTCAGAATTTATGACTTCTTGGCCTTTCTCCGCTAAGGTCTCCAGAAGCGCCCAGAGGCCCATTCGTTGCTCCAAGAAGGGAGCCAACAAAGGGAGCCAGGACAAAGCCTGGCGGTCGTCCGCGGTTGCCTCCTCCTCCGAGTTGCTCGCCGAAGGTTCATTGGAAGAAGGCGTCATCATCGGAGCAGGAGGGAGTATGAAACTCGTCATGTTTTTCCCCTTCCTGGCATGAAGGCCGGAGGAGCGACTTCGGCGGAGGTAGATCTTCCCTCGACCGGTGTCCCTTCGGCCGGAACCGCTTCGACGGAGACGGCTCCATTTGTCGGAGCTATTGTGTTCGTCAGAGCCATTGTGTCCAGAGGAGCTGCAACCCCTAGAGAACCTGGAGCTTCATCTATGGCCAGAGCTGCGCTACCCTTCGACGCACCTACAACATTAAGGTACTTAATAAATATTTGTGGGTAACAACTATTACAGGAAATGATAAAGGCAAAGGCTTCGAAGTCTACCTTCGGCGGTGCCTTGAGGTAAAATTGTAGGGTCATCCAAGACTTCGTACAACCATAGGCATTCGTCGAGGTCGTCCCCCGAAGTCCTCTCCGGTGTAGTTGCTACAGGCGGCTCGACCTCCGCTGTTATCACCCCCGCCACGGGTGAGTTGGGGACAATTGTTTCCAACTCCGAACTCGCAGCGACGGGCGCAAGTGGATGTGTCATGTCCACCTCTGCAGTCTCTCGAGCAGGAGCTCCGGTTGTGTCCACCGCTTCATCTTCGTTATCATCAAGAAGATAGTTTTTGAGGGCTTTTCCCATTTGGACTTCGGAGCCTTTGTCGTCGGAGCCTTCATTCCCGGAGTCGCCCGAGGACGAGCTCTGAATGCCTAGGGATGAAGCAGAGGACGCCGGAGTCAGCTGAGGAGGAGGTTTGGCTACTTTTTTCCCTTTCTTAATTGGGGTCTTGTCGGCTTTCTTCGAGGGCTCGGCGGGGGCTTTTCTTTTCCGAGGGGCCGCTCCAACTGGGTTGAAGTCTGGTAGAGGGGGAGGCACCATTTCGAGGGCCCTCCACACTCCGTTGAAGCATTCCCAGCTTCCCACCAGCTCTATTCTCTTCTGTCTTTCGGCCACCATAGGGGCTCCGAGCACCTGTTCGGTGGCTCTCGCTATCTGCTCCGGAGCTAGCGCCAGAGGAGCCGCTGAAAAAAGGTAGCATGTTATAAGTATGTTATTTTTGTTCTAACATATTACCGCAGGAGAATCGAAGGCTTACCTAAACTCCAAAGCTCACCCTCCGAAACGCCTTGGAACGCTATCGGCCAGTCGGCTCCGAGAGGTGGAATCCGAAGTGCAATGAACTCTTTGGCCAGGTCCCGCATGCTCATGCGTCTGGCTAACGAAGTAAGTAATCCCAGCCGTGTGGAGAGCATGCTCATGCTTCTTTCCGGAACCAATATTTTTCCCGATCTGTTATCACGCCATCGGGACCAGCTATGGAGTGGTTTTTTTCAAAAAATTTGTCGAGTTTCTTTGACTTGGCACTCGACAAAGATTGACATACGCCGAGTGTAAAATGTTTGCCGAGTGTATTTTAGAGTATATTCGACAAAGGTTGTTTTGTCGAGTGCCCAATGGAATGCACTTGACAAACTATCAGGCACTCAACAAATGTGTTGTTTTCCGTAGTGCATGTAGCAAATGGATTTTTTACTACTCATATAGTTATATTCATAGATCATATAAATAACTAGGGTAGAAGAGAGAATTAAAGTGCGCTATAGATGTAGCTAGGCATAGATTGGACGCCAGCAAAATTAAAGGAAGACATCGAGAGGCTTGCTTAGAGGGTGTTTTTCTCTAGCCCAAAATTTAATCATACCATATCAGA
This sequence comes from Zizania palustris, assembly GCA_019279435.1. Lineage (NCBI taxonomy): Eukaryota > Viridiplantae > Streptophyta > Magnoliopsida > Poales > Poaceae > Zizania > Zizania palustris. The sequence continues at coordinate 35,781,639 of JAAALK010000080.1, forward strand.
TGTTTGGATGCTAATTAAAAAGACTAAATTTGAACTAATTATTACAGAAACCCTAGCAATTCACGAGATAAATTTATTAAATCTAATTAATCCATCATTAGCACATATTTACTATAGTTTCACATTGTTAAACCATAAATTAATTAGATTTAATAGATTTGTCTCACAAATTAGCTTTCGTTTATGTACTTAGTTTTATAATTAACATATATTTAATACTTCTAATTAGCCCTCAAACATCTGATGTAACGGTACTAAACTTTAAGGGGGGTGTTTGGTTCCATTAACTAAAGTTTAGTTTGTATCGCATCAGATATTTGGACATCAATTTGAAGGATTAAACGTGAACTAATTATAAAAATAATTGCAGAATCGGAGTATTATTCACGAGATGGATTTATTAAGTCTAATTAATCCATGATTAGCAAGTATTTACTGTAGCATCATATTGTCAAACTATGGTATAATTAGGCTCATTAGATTCATCTCGTGAATGATCTACCGATTATGAATGAGTTTTATAAATAGTCTATATTTAATACTCTAAAATAACATATAAACATTCGATGTGACAGAACTAAAATTTTGCACTAAAGAACCAAACGGATACTTAGGGCTTCTTTGGAATGCAGGAATCTAAAAATATAAGAATAGGAAAAATATAGCAGTAGAATAGGAATGTATGTAGAAAATAGAGGATTTAAACCATTGGAAAAATTAGTGATGTGTTGTTTGGAACACTGGAATTAAAATCACTGGATTTTTTCTAAACATTCATATTAAAGCTACTTATATTTTCTCATTTAAAGTTTTATGCATTGATTTGCTTTGGACTTAGCAAAGGAAAGGAAAAAAGAGGTTGGAGTGGATGTTTAAATTCCTATGTTTTTCCTATGAAATCTTATGAAAATTAAAATTTCCTTCATTTTTCCAATCCTCCATTTTAGACTAGTGAACAGTATCAATTCCTATAGGAATTTGAATCATATATTATTCCTCTAAAATACCTTTTAACCAAAGGAGCCCTTAGTACAGTAATTACTTATATGCCCTGGATTCGTATATATCCACGTACGAAAGCGCCTCATGTTTAAAGCACACTGCAAAAGCAATATTACCAGCATCTCCTTGAAAAGACATCAGCAAGGCTAGCTAGTGGTATATATGTGTATACATACTTTGGTTAATTAATCCCCTGAATATGGTTGATGGGTTATTCATGTAAGTATTTGCATTTTTTTGGCCGTATTGATTTGGTTTTTATAGTATAGGCAGCAGGGGTTGTTGGAGTCACAATCTAACATGTGATACAGTAGTTGTACCTTTGTATATATATATATAAATGTTATTATACTCTTCGGGTGTAGAATAGTTATTCTACTGAGAAAATCTACTACTGAAACGTGTCGGTGTAGAATTGTTATTCTACACACGTAGTTTAGAATAACGCTCCCGTATATATATACACACACGAGTGCGACTTTTTTACTACTTGAAATTGCAATTAAAAAGAAAAGTGTTTTACTTGAAAAATTGGTGACACATTTTATAAATAGGGAAATTTTGAAACATGCCATTATAATTTTTTGTAATTTGAAAAATGCCACTGTCAGTGACTGTGGTAGGTCCCATATGTGAGTGACACACCGATGGCATATTTCAAAACTGTAAAAATTATAATGGCATAGAAAAATTTGGCCCTTATAAATAACTAGGGCATATAGGATAATAGAAGAGAGAATTAAAGTGTGCTATAGACGTAGGTAGGCATAGATCGGAGGCCAGCAAAATTAAAGGAAGACATGGAGGCTTAGCTTAGAGGGTGTTCAGTTTCTCTAGCGCAAAATTTAGTCATATCATATTAGATATTTAAATGCTAATTAAAAGGACTAAATGAGTTAATTATAAAACTAATTGCAAAAGCCCTAGCTAATTCACCTGATAAATTTATTAAGTCTAATTAATCCATCGTTAGCACATATTTATTGTAGTGTCACGTTGTCAAATCATAAATTAATTGTGATCAATAGATTCGTCTCGCAAATTAGCTCTCATTTATGTATTTTTTATAAGTAATATATGTTTAATTAACTCTTAAACATCCGATATAACGGTACTAAACTTTTAAAAAAAATTAACCAAATTGGTACTTATATGCCCTGGATTCGTATACATCCACGTACGAAAGCGCCCTCATGTTTAAAGCACACTGCAAAAGCAATACTACCAGCATCTCCTTGAAAGGACATCAGCAAGGCTAGCTAGTGGTATATGTGTATACATACTTTGGTTAATTATATGGGTATTCATGTAAGTATTTGCAGTTTTTTGCCGTATTGATTTTTGGTTTTTATAGTACAGTCAGCAGGGTTGTTGGAGTCACCATCTGACATGGGATACAGTAGTTGTACCTTTATATATATATATACACACACACACGACTCTTTTACTGCTTGAAATTGCAATTAAAAAGAAAAGTGTTTTACTTGAAAAATTGGTGACACATTTTATGTGATTTCAGTTACTCTTTTCATTCCTTCAGCTGTTCATAATTTTTTGTTTAGTTTTATATTTTTAGTTATGGCTAATAAATCTGCACTATACCTTATTTTTAATCAAGTAGACGATCAATCATGTATTAAAAGTCAGATTGTAAAATTAGTATTTATAGTGTCAGTATTTAAATTTATTGTGCAAATATGTGAAATTTATATTGTAAAATAATGCTAAAAAGTTGAGTATTTTTAATACAAGTATATCACCATAAATATAGACACTCCCAAAAGAAAATAAGACGTCCACAGTACTCAGCCAATTTCAGATCGAAATATGGATGGTTCCAAGTGGTTTTTGAAATAGGTAATTATTTTCCAATTTTATGAATCCAATCCCTCTAAATATTATGTATACACTCATTTTAATTTCCGTGTATTATATTCGGTGAACCATAATAAATACACCAACTATCAATTGTACATGATCCTCCTGTATAAATTCACTCTCTGCCCTATATATATGTGCACATCATGCACATGAGTTTTGTCAGCACTTCAGCACGAACTCAATTGATTGGGTCATACTAAACTGGCCCTCGCGATGTAATTCATGGGCAGTGGACCTGCGCTTTCTGATCAATCCATGCAAAGTGGTAACACAGATTAGTTAATCGGCGTGTGGCTAACTGCTTCATTAACAATCTTTGTGGACTTTGACTGCTAGACTCGTCCCGAAGAGATGGGATTGACAGTTGATTCTTCCGGATCACCTCTTGTCAAGTCATGCTAAAGGACTCCAAGCACATCTTTTGAAAATCTTCAATAGTCTGCTACACTTCTGCTCTATATTCATTAGTCAAAAGCTCCAAGGTGACTGGAATAACAATGGTGTTGATCTGCTCAACCTCCTTCCATCCCAACCATAATACCGATGAAAATTACCGATGAAAAAGATTGATCTTGTTGTTTATAAAATGGTCCCACCTGGGTGTGCCAAGAAAGCATATTGATATGGAAATCGTATCTCTGCATCTTCATACTCGAAGGCCTAAGAGAGTCTGCTTAACTTTAGTGCAAATCCTAAATAACTCGGAGCTATCAGTAGACGTGTCAGTCAATTTGACTCTACAATTGAAAAAGAGACAAACGTGAGATATCCTAACGCTATCGGCGATAGCCTATTAGCATCAGTAATGATAGCACGATTGAAACCCATGATACATCATTAAAAGCGTATATAGCGTAATAAACTATATCAATCGACTCCACCATTATCACTCTAAAATACTAATCTTTACCCTTTGAACTAAACCGATGCAATATAAAGACGAATTAGCATGAGCATTCCAAGCTAAGGATAGCATCAGCCTAGATATTATCAAAACCCACAATCATATCAGTCGTGTCCTCATCATTGTCGTTGACCGGTTGGAGGGCTTGCTACATTCAGGAGTGCTCCTCAGTCAAATTGATCAAGTCGACTCTTTTGAAATGAATCTTGATCCGAAGGTCATTTAGGAACTGCTATCGAGTTGTTATACAAGTGCAGAGCTATTTTAGCTGATCAGTCAAGAGACTTATCTCTCAGAAGATGCAATCTTCCTCCACCCTAAGCTGAGCTGATTCAGGTATGATTGGTCTTTATCAGGTAGCTCGAGTAGAAATTGAAGTTGACGCTCAGCCTCGCGCACCTTCGCACTGCTCAGTCTAAAGGCTTGTTTGTTTGATTCTTTAGGAACTAAACTAAATTTTAGCCTCCTCCTTTTTACAGGACTAAACTTTAGTTTGGTTCTAAGGACTAAATGAGTAAAGGAGGGTGAGGGCTTAGATGTAAGTAGTATTTTAGTTCCTTTTAGCAAGGTTTTGGGACTAAAGGGCTAAAGTTTAGGGATTAAAATAGACTAAACTTTAGCAGCCCCAAACCAAACACCCCCTAAATTCTATCGATGGACCTTTTGCATTGCACGATCGGCTAGACCAACATACGCGGTGAGGTAGGCTGATTGATGATTGTGAGAGTAGGCTCGTGGGAGAATATTTGCTAGATCTTGGGAGAGTCAATTGACCGAAGTCTAAAGATGAGCTCACATTGCTTCGATGTCTTGGAAGAAGATGTCGATCGAGTAGCGGAGGTGGTCAAGCAAAGTCGATAAGTCACTCGATACAAAGTCCCGAGGAGAAAGAGCTCTATCCGATGCTTGGGATTCCTAAAGAAGATACCGGGTGAGCTTATGGAATTTTAGGAAATAATGAACAGAATCAACAAAGGTTTCCTAAGGAAATCAGCGTATGGATGAGGTACTCACGACCAATAGATAATATCTCGAGTTAACATCCTCACCGAAGTAAAACTTGAGGCGATTAGGGTCGTGATCACCATCGGCACTAGTTATCATCCTCACCGAAGTAAAATTTGGAATAGTGGAATTATGGGGTTCAAGAACAAAATACGAAATGTGTAAAAGATCAAGTAGATGAAGCAAGGGATTGAGCAAACAAAGATCAAGTAAGTCGTGAAGAACATACTAGATCGTGGTCAGAAGATGTATTATGATCAAAGTGGTTCAGCTTAAATTTTTTGCTCGGTGAAGAGTTTGGAGCATTGGAAGCCATGGCGGGAGAAAGAAAAGAGATAGAGAAGGAGCTGGTGTATGGTGACGATGACTGAGGTCGAAGAAAGAGGCTTATCAGTTAGGCAACGTATCCGGTACTCAAACAAGTATCGTGCTTATATACATATTTTAAATCTGTGTCATCTATCTCTCATCCAACGGTGACCTTCAATTTTACAGAGAACACCTCTCACCTTCACTGGCGTTGAAATTTTTGCAGCTGGCCCTCTGAGAATAAATTAAAGGTCACCGTTGAATGAGAGATAGATGGCACAGATTTAAAATGTGTATATGAGCACGACACATGTTTGAGCACCGAATATGTTGCCTATCAGCTAATATTTATATATGCTCGGTGATATAGCGATTCAGTTCTCGAGAAAAGATTTCGAAACATGATGTTTTACATTCTGAACGCGGGGGATGTGTTGTTGACACAAGAATTTGGAAGGGCATACCAATGGCTTAGCGAACTAGGCGACGAAGCCGATGGGCCACTGATAGAAGCTTCAAAGGCGAGGATGGGTTGTGCATGGTGTGGAATGATACTTAATGTTAGTTATCATTAAGTCAGCAAATAAATTAATTGGTTAGGATTCTGTGTAATTTACAGATAGCACGTTCACTCAGGTATAAATATGTAAGCCTAGGGTTATTGTAGCAAGTTCACACAACCAACCAATTAAACCATTCGATGCATCACCAACTTTAGGTATGTAGCATTAGGGTCATTCCTCTTTGGAGTTATGGCTGCATCAGTTGAGTTTGATCTCTGACTTTGATGGGGATAGCCTATTTAGTAAACGAATTCATGTGTTCATGGCTTTCTCTTGGGTTTGATATTGTGATCAGATAGAGTAGGTTTGTGTTGGTGCATTTTTTGGCCACACTTTGATACACGCGTGGCTTGGGAGATCTTCTTAACTCCAGTGCAGGTCATGCATTCTTAGAAAAAAAGGGTTCAGGGCGTGTCAATCAGTTTGACCCTGCAACTGATAAGGAAACAAGAAAATATGATCAATAGCATAGCCTATCGGCTATCAAGATGATGAGCATGATGAGGATGGTATATCCGTGGAATATCATGTCGATCGGCCATAGGACCAATGACCAGGGGTGAAGCAATCAGGCGAGCGTGCCATCGGTAGATAAGATGGGCAGGTTTACCACATAGGCTGATGAGCGCTTTTTCTGATGGCGAATAAGATGTGGCGTTGAATTGAAGATAACTTATCGGCTTGTACTCCAGCAGAAATAAATAAAACATGCCAGATAACATGTATATATCATGAAAATCATCACAATAACTAGATCGGACCTAACCACGACAGTAGCTAATCACGATGATCTTAATAATATATCAAAGTATCGAGCATGCTTTATTAGATGAACGGTATACAGCATGAAAAAGATACAATAGCAAAAAATGTCGGACTTAATCGATGAAGCCTCAAACTACCACACCTAGATCACATCAATCTAAGAGATCAATCTGATGCAGTCATAGATCTAGCCAATACATCGAGAATCAGCGACCGTATTGTTTCGACGTTCACCTTAAGAGATCAATCTGATGCAGCCGTGAGGATACTGACCTAGTTGATACGGTTGTCGGGGTGGCGGGACTCACCTCTTCGCCGAAAATCGAAACGATGCAGCCCAACTCCGAGTGTTGAACCCCACTGGGATAAACCTTGAGAACCAAGGGTGGCGATGCACTGAGTAGTTGTTTGATAGAGATGTGTGTTTGTAATCTAACTATGGATACATATTTATATTCTGGAGACTTGCCGTCCAAACACTCTATCCTAACTGATTCTGGATTTATCTTCTTTTTATCTTTATCTCCATTGGCTCCTCTGCATCCGGTCATATTGTACCAGCATGGACAGGCTTCCTTGACCATCTTTGATCGGATCTTGTTTGACTTCTATTGACTGTGTGGCATCTTTAGTGGGCCTGAGCTTTACCAAATCTTGGCGTCAACAGTTTGCTAGCTATCGGTTTAATGTATTGGTTAATTTTCTCATACTATGCTTTATGGATCGAATCTATGTGTTTTTCAATCACGTTGGTTTAGTTTATCGTATTAGATAAGATTGTATATTGATCATCAATAGCATGTTGTCTCAGTTGGGTCTAATCCATGGCATCGATTGGGATGCATACAAGCTAGTTTGTTTCAATTGGTTTCATTGAAGTTTTAGTTGATGATTAATATGTTGTTCTGTCAATTGGTTTTGTCTTGTTCGTGGTGTCCTCAGTAACATGTCTCTGCGCTGCATCGGTTTAGTTTGAACTATAGAGATTGTACTTTGGAGTATTATTGCTAGAGCCGGTTGGTAGGATTTATTATACTTCATGTACTTTCTATGATGCATCATGCTTTTCAACTGTTCTATCAATGTTGACACTGATAGGTCATCGCCGATAGTGTTAGGACATCTCAAATTTATTTCCTTGTCAATTATAGGGTAAAATTGACCAGCAAACCTACTAACACATCTTGGTTATTTAGGACTTGCACTATTGCTAAGTAGACTCTCCTATGCCTTTGAGTGTGAAGACGTAGGGATATCTATGATTTTTGCATCAACAGTAATCCTAGATATAAGAGAAATCAATTTGTTGTTGAGTCCTAGATTGTTAAGCTCGCCCCTTTAATATATAAAGGGGTCGATGCACCCTCCAAGAGGCATCTTATTCTTCATGCTTTTATGTTTTGTAAGCTTAGACGCCATATAATACACCAAATTATTGGGGGTTAATTTCTTGTGTGCCATTATAATTTTCACGGTTTGTCAATATGTCATCGGTGTGTCAATGACAAATAGAGACCACCACAGTCACTGACAATGGCATGTAGGCTATTATTGAAAATTATAATGGCATGTGACTAATTTTTCCAATTATTAGACGTAATGCTATTATCTCTCAGGAGATCTAAACCAACATAAATCTTGACTCTTATTATCTAGAGTTGACTATTAGGTTCGAGAGTGTCACGCTTCCCTAATCCTCTATTCATTACCTCAAGTACCCTTAAGTGAACTCTCTATTCATTACCTCAAGTACCCTTAAGTGAACTACTCGGCAATTCACCAATATATATGCAGTTTTCACCTTTTCAGAATTTGAGTGCTATGGTAGAAAAACACCACTCCATAGATTCTATATTTAATGTTTTTCATATGTTTCAAGCTATATATTTTAGACAATATACATGGTCAAAACCAGGTGTAGTAGATCGACAAATTCCCTTATGTTCAACTGATTAAACCATAAATGAGCCCATCACACTGACGTTTCAACTGGCATATAAGTCAGAACATGTCTAGTGATATGATCTTTTCAAACTGAATCATATAGGCTGACATATCAATGCATTGGTTCATATCACTAGAGGGCATATAATCTTAATACAATAAAGTGAAATGAATCGATTCAAAATATAGAGCCGGTCACATTCCAATAAAATAACATAGGTGATCAATGAAAAGTAACTGACAGAACTCTCACCCAAATGTTGCCCAACCTAACTCTAATAAAATAACTTACTTGAAAGATAAAACTAAGATTTTTTTTAATTATTTATGGGTACAATTGTAATTCGGCATGCCCAAAGATCGGCGCAATTTTAGTCGACATGTCTCTCATGCGCCAAATCATCCCTGATAATGCTCTAACACAACCCAACTTATGAGACAATAATCATTGGTGATGCTCCAACATAACCCAACTTAGTAAACGGTTCTTAAGTGCTAGTATAGAAACTTGCCGGACAGACTACCATTCTATAACGTGAGATTTTCTCAAACAAGCGGTTTTTCCTTGAAACTTGGGTTTGCCCCTTCACCATATCAGGGTACACAAGGCTAGTTTCCAGCCACTTATCGAAAAAAATTCAAACATGCTCGCTAGTTAGAAAAAAAGGATTCTTAAGTAAGGGAGGAAGACTAACATTAATTCACTCTTGCCTGTCAGCCATTCCCTTATTCCATCTGGCAGTCTTTCAAGAAAACAAGTGGTTGTTCCGGTAGATTGAAAGAATTTGCTGAAATTTTCTTTAGGCTCGTGGTCCAGACCAGACCACCCATGGAGGCTATTGTTTGGTAAATTGGCAGACCACCAGCCTACCAAAGTCAATGGGGTCTCGGTCTTCTTAACCTAGAGGCCATGTGTTAGGCCCTGCGTCTTCGTTGGCTTTGGTTATGACGATCTAATCTTCAACGGTCATGGGTGCATCTACAACTGCATTGCTCTCAAAAAGACGCTGATCTTTTTAACGCCTCCATCAAATTTCAGATTGGCAACGATGAACAAATAAACTTTTGGTAAGACAAATGGCTTGCAAATGCACCTTTTGCATGTTCAATCCTGAACTATTCGGTATTTGCAAAAATAAAATGATTTCAGACAAGCAATCCGTACATAACAATGCTTGGGTGCTTGGGATCCGGTATATCTCCTCAATCCAACAGCTTCAGCAGTATATTGACTTGGTCATGGCACTACAAAATGTGGTTTTACATCCTCAAAGGTAAGACTGCATCACTTTATGCTGGACAAACAATTGCTCCTCTATGAAATCGGCTTACATGGTGCAGTTGTGGGCTGTAGTAGCCCGGTTATAAGCTGTGAGCTTTGGAAGGGTCTGGCTAAAGGAAAGTGCAAAATCTTCGTCTGGATCCTTCTCAAAAATAAGGTGCTTACTATCGATAATCTTATGAAGAGGGGATGGCCTTGTAATCCTTTCTGCTCTCTTTCAATAATTGGGTTGGAAATGCCTCGTCATATTGCTTGTGATTGTTCTTGTACTCAACAGGTTTGGTTGTCCGTCTTGGTCCATCATCAATTTATGGATATCTTGTTACTCACAATCAATGAGGACTATCAAAACTAGTAGAGGAGTTGTATAAAAACGATGAACCGAGACAACAGTGATCGCTTCAGTGGGCTCCTTATCTACACTTGGTGGAACGTATGGAAGGAACGTAACCGTTGTATCTTTTCTAATTTCTTGGAATCAATCTCCACTGTTGCCCAACTTATTACTAAGGATTTCGACTCCCTCGGGCGTTCTTGTGCGTTGTATAATTGATCTACCCTAATGTGGGGTGTGGATCATCTTTTCTATTTTTCCCTTTTTTGGTTTTCACCGCTTCCCAGTATTGATGGTAAAACCCTTCTCCGATCCAGCGGCGATTCTCTCGCTGACTTTCAAAAAAGTTTTCTCAAACAATATTTCTTTTCTTTGGAAAGCACTTTCAAACCCATTTTAGCACATGACAAATAACGTGCTTTTAAAAAAAGTTACATATGATCAAGAGAACACATATCAAAGTTACACATTTGATGGGACTATGGTCAATAAATTTTAAATATAAATTTTAAAATATATAGAATGTTTTTTATAGATTTAACTATTACAAGAAATCAACTGTCTTACCTACTTCTTAGGAGGTAGGTGATACATCACACAAATCTAATGGTCACAATTGAAAGAACTCAACATCTTCTCTAGATCTAGATATAATATGTCATATTTTTTCTAACAAATGGTTAAATTGATTATATCTCTTATGTCTCGAAGAGATAAAATATATACAGCATTCAAGACCATATAAAAATATAGGACGGCACGATCGGTAGTGAGGTTTTCACAGGGAAAATTTGGGGGTTGGGTCGGATCTGACATTTTTAATTATTCAAAGAATATATATATATATATATATTATTGTGTAATTAAAAATGGTCCCAACGAATAGCGATGGATTCAGATCAGATACATATAGAATCGAATATAGATATCACTATTCACCGTATCTTATTTTGGATTCTAATATATGAGTAATTTCGAATATAAATACGAAAATGGATCAGATACATTTACTAAGTTTAACTTAAAATGTATATATAGATGACAAATATGAAATTCATCTATATTTTAATTAATCAACAAAAAATTTTGAATAGTGCATATAAACATGCACCACAAATATAATCAATTGAAATTTTGTAAATTAAACATAATCAATCAACCAATCAAATATTTTTACTTTAGCAACGTGATAGAAACATATGTGTTATTTGTTTTTCTATCTTACACTTCAGTAATGTATGTTTAGAGCAACAACAATATATCATGTCAAACACTTAAATTATACACATGTAATTACTCTATTGTTTGTATGACATAAAATGTATAAATAAAACCATTTTACCTCGACTCCTTCAAGAATTTTCACATCAATAACGAAATACTCTGATCTGTGAGCAGCATCGATAGACCAGAGCGATCAGCACCGATGCTTGTTCGATCGTTCTTGGGCCTGACAACGTGACTAAACTGAGGCCGTATGAGCAGCACCGCCTGTGGTACCTAGGCTGGGCCTGCCAGAGGTTGAGTCCAGGAGCACACTCTCGAATGCCAACCCCAAACATACCGAGCCCAACAAACATGTATTACATTGTAAACTCGCTTAATTTGTGACCACGTTTTCCGAGATTTTTTTAATAGTACATTTTTTATTCAAAATTTCAAATCTTATATACAGATTTTAGAATTGAAAAAAATAGTCTTCTATTGGTAATTAGTATGCCGATATAGATCGATCGACCCTAGATCGACAAACGGTATACCGATCGGCCAAAATTAGCTAGTGTCATGCTTATGTCGGTATTTGATATGTCGATCTAGGCTGAATAAATCGACATATCATCCATTGATTTGGACTAATATAATCGGCGTAAATTAGTGTATGGTATGCCGATTTAGACCGAATCAACTTAGATCAACGGATGGAGCACCGACAGACCCTTTATATAAGGGGGGTCAAAACCCCCTCCCGGCCTCCCTACACGCCCTAGGCTCATTCGGCCTCCCTCCTCCCGGGTATGCCCTCTCCTCCCTTCAAATCTCTTCTTAAGGAACATGTAGGTGTAGGGTAGATAGTTTAGGGTAGTTCAATAGTAGATTAGGGTGATTTACAAGTTAGGAGTAATCTAGAAATAGTTTTGTAGTATTTTAGATATAATTTAAGACTAGTTTATTAGTATTTATGGGCAGTTTAATAGTACTTCAGGTGTATTTTGATGGTACTTTTAGAGGTACTTTAAACATAGTTTAGAAATAATTTAAGGGTACCTTAGAGTTAATTTAGAGATACTTTAAACATAGTTTAGAAATAATTTAAGGGTACCTTAGAGTTAATTTAGAGGTACTTTAAACATAGTTTAGAGATAATTTAGGGGTATTTTAGATATAATTTAGAGCAAATTTAAACATATTTTAGAGATAATTTAGGGGTACTTTAGATATAATTAAGAGCAACTTTAAACATACTTTAGAGATAATTTAGGGGTACTTTAGAGATAATTTAGAGGTACTTTAAACATAGTTTAGAGATACTTAGGGGGTATTTTAAAGATAATTTAGATGTACTTTAAATATACTTTAGAGATACTTTAGGGGTACTTTAGAGATGATTTAGAGGTACTTTAAACATATGTGAGAGATACTTATGGGGTACTTTAAAGATAATTTATGGGTACTTTAAACATACTTTAGAGATAATTTAGAGGTACTTTAATATAGTTTCGAGATAATTAAGGGGTACTTTAACATACCTTATTTTGTATAGCTTTCTTACGTGTGCTAGCCTGGTGATGTAAGACTCGATCGTGATTGCATCCACTACTGTTCCAAGTATTTCAATATATCTTACCGTGATTGCAAATTTTATGTAATGTTTCATTTGCATTCTATTTTCGTTGTATGTTATGCTATTTCATTTGTTGTTTAATTTATCTTTGTTAGTTTAAACTTAATATTTATAGGTATGTCAAATAGAACATTATTTAAGATTTACTATGTAGATGGACACGGGCTAACACAGATTTGGTTGCATCAATACCATGTATGTCATTTTAACACGGTAATAACATTAAACATTAACTTATCATTGGTGTATACTAATGTTTTCCCTTTGTTAGGTGGAGCACTTAGCCCCTGATGCTGACGATTACACTATTATCCACCACCCTGAGGCTTACCTCATTTGGATTTTTGGCTAGGTGATGTTCACCAGCACGCATCACAACAATGTCAATAGGTATCTAGTGCAATTTTCTCAAGCCATTGCCGATTCGGTGGAGGATGGAGTGCCACAATACTCATGGGGATCTACCATCCTTGTGATATTGAAGACTTCACCAATATTCTTTGTGATATTGAAGAAGTTAAAGCTAAACCACCATCACAAGTGCAACACCTAAAGTTCATCAAAGTGTTCAAAAGAGACACTCATCCAAAATATTAATGGAGATTTTTTTTAAATTGGTTGGATGGACAAATAAATTGATGATATAAATTGGGTGATGACTATACAACAAGATCTTTAAAAGAAATGGAGTGTGATTCTTGGTGGAAAGACCATACAAATATGATTCAAATCAAATGGGTCTTAAACAATAATCAAGATGGAATTCTCACACTTGGTCTACATGTGAAGATGCAAATGAATGTCAAGTAATAGAAGCCAAGAGTGAAGAATTAAGCTCAAGTTAAGTGGAGTGGTAATTTCATATAAACTCAAAATCCTCCACTTGAAGGTAGCTAGATTTTGATTCATGCATATGTTTTATCTAGGTAAAAATCTTTTCTAGGATTGCATGAGCATATTTATGTACAACTAGTATCATAAATGTTTTCATATGATATCTTATATATTTATTTATGCTTTACCTTAAATCTCTTGTATGGTAGAGTACCATATCTTTATTATATATCATTGGTAATCTATATGTCCTTATTAGTTGTACGTACTATATTTTTGGCATAAGTATGTTTTGTAAATCTTTTTCTATGCCATTTACTAAAATATAGGATATATTACTCCTCTTATATCCATTGTATAAGTGCATGTCCTTCTCAAGTAATTATAATACTTGGATGCACACATTTAGGGGGAGTTTACCCTATGTTTTGTAATTATGAGACTAACATATGTTTTTCTAAGTATGATTTTCTTGTTTAAGTCTCATAAAGGAAGCAAGTAATTTTGAAGGTGTGCTACAATTTCAAATTAGTATAATCATCAAAAGGTAAATGATTTACTCGCTTATACTGCTATTTAATTACCTATCTTATTTACTCAACATAGCTTGAATTTCCCCACTTGATATGAATATTTAATGGTGCATATGGTTTATTTATTTTCTATTAGATGTATGCACTACTTGAAAGGGAAATCAAATTTAGTCCATGTTATAAGGTTTCATGAATCAATGATTCACTTGTTTTCCATATCAAAAGGATCATTATTTGTGAAACTCTCCTTTGTGCTTTTAATGTTTTCTCTTCTTCATGAATTGTATCAGATTTATTCCAAGTTCTTTCAAATTGGTTAAAATGTTCTTACATATGAGTAAAAGTCCCTTCAATATAGTTAATAAATCTCTGCATTTTTTGAGATGAATATGGACTGCAACTTTTAAAACTATGCACAGCGACAGCGGACGAGCCACTAGAGGCGGTGGCGTCCTGCTTGGTTTGGTTGATCTATTTGGTGAGCAATTGGAGTTATTATTTGATTGTGCTGAATCCCGACAATGTTTATTTTACCCTCTTGGTGTCTCGATGATTTGACGAATTTTGGTGTGCCCCAGATGATTGTGGACGGATTTGCTGTTGCATGCTTATCTGACTCTGCTTATCTTCCTATGATATTTAGGGATCTGCATACTGATAGGTTAGCAATCTTGATACTGTTTTTCTGTCTGGAGCTAACTCTGTATATGGTGTACTGACAACAACATCTTATTTCTTGTCCAATTTATCACTTGGCATATCCTAAAGTAGTATGTCTATGTTTTGAATAATGATGGTATATGTGCTAATTTGGCTAACCGTTACCAAAGCAAGAGATATCAAAGTTCTACCATAATTTGTCAAGAAGGACCCTTTTCATAACACATTTTCAGCACTTTGCATGAATAACACTATAATTTTGAATGAAAATGTCATACCTCTTGACCAGATGTGGTAGGCCAACATAAACTGATAGATATAAGAGTGTAGTGTTGGTTTTTATATATGTATGTTCTGAATTATTACCAATTTTCTTAATTTCAGGGCAGCATGCGGTTTTGCATGATCCTGACCCACAGCCTGGAGTCATAGGCCTCATCAATACAAAATTGTCACATACACATGGGGCTCAAGTTGCCAGTGAAGATGCACGTGATGTTTGTTTGAGAAAATATGAATCAGCTCCTGATATCAACATCTATGGAGACCCGGTTTTTACATTCCTGTAAGTTTCAGGTATAAACTAACATTAGTTGTATTTTATCTAACTTGATTTTACATTCCTGTAAGTTTCAGAAAAAAATGTATTTGGAGCAAGCATCGCTCTATGAAGCATATGCATTGTTTCTCTTTTCTAAAGAGAAAGTGCAGAAGGCTGACAGGTATACGGAATTGGTATTTCCAAGTTAGTATGATTCTATGACTTGAAAATGTTATTGACCAGCAACCCTGAAGTCAAATTTTTCGTGTTAATATGGTGATAAATTATGGTCTGTGGTACCAAAAAAGCTGAGCCACTCGATCATTTGAAGAAGAGATGCATATGTTATTCTTGAAACACCTTGGAAATATTGTAGAAGAAGCAGATGCAGATGTACGGGTATGATAACCACGTGTTGGAATCAACACATTTTGAGTCATTGATATATTGAGCTTCACAGTTCTGTCTATATGTCAAATAACTCATAGATTTCATATTCATGATTATATGTCTGATATACTTGCAGCATTAATGACTGTTTTGTTATTGTTTCTTATACGATATTTCTTCCGTGGAGAAACGTTTGCTTTTCCACAAAATGGTTAGCAAACAGTAGGGTAATTGCATATGGTCTGCACATTTCTGTGCATTCTGATTAGCATCCTTTCAGCATTCCTAATTTACATAATCCATTCATTTATTTACACAGTTGCCTGTTGCTTTAGTGTCTATTTAATCTAAATGGCCCAACAATGTCATGTGTGCAAACTGCTGTCGTTGCACTTCGCAGAGAGTAAGCCTTATTAGATTGCTATTGGTATTTAGAGTAAGCTTGTTAACATTGCATATGCATATACCTATTACTCATTATGCTAGTAAAAATGTTCACTGCAATATCCATGTAGTAGAGTATGGATAGTTTTATGTAGTAGCAACAATTGCATCAAGATTGAAACTATGCCAAAACTACAGGCTGGAAATGGTGATGGTTGACAGCTGAATATTATAAAAATAACAATGATAGATATAGTTTGTAGTTCTGCATAGTGCATACATCAACAATGCTACCGTAAATGATTGGAGAGGGGTATTCATGTGATCTGACTATAAATTCAAGAGGTGGTATCATTACAAATAATTTACATATCCACTTTAACAGTGTTGACACCACATTCTGATTTCATCGTTATTTTCTTTGGTTTTTTAGATTTGGTGCAAGAAATATGCTGGAGAAGCTAAGAAATAAAAGAGTAATATTTGTAATATTTGTTGATTATTCAATTAGACGGAACCGGTGGAGTCTCTACTTTATATGCTCTCTATTATTGTTCCTGACAAGAACTTCATCATAAAACACATGTGTTTCTTAAATTTTAAGTTTAGTAGAGACTACAATTACACAGTAAATGTCTTCTTATTGATGATGATAATGACGATGGATCATGGCTTTGTTACGGAACTATAAAATTATAGATATGTAATAGCACTTATAATTAGTAAAGATGGTCTTCGTACTTTTTTTAATAGCCAATGTTAATATATACTTGAATCTTTAATATGTTAAACTGTTTCTTATGATCGTCGCCACCACTTTAGTAAGTGTGTTATAATATATATCAGTTCTAATATGTCTGTCATTAAATATGTGTTTGCTATTAAGTATAAGATTTCGTTACAAAGCACGAGCATCTGACTAGTTATTTAAAAAATCCAAACGAACAGCATTATTTAAAAAATCCAAACGAATAGCATGCAAGTTACCGTCAAGTCCAATTGGCTCTGTTTCAAGGCCATTGTGCTATGGCTGACCCGATAAACGGTTGGAGAAGAAAGGCCTACTTGTTCTACCAAGGCTAACCAGCGTAACACCGAATGTAAATGGTTTTTTAATAAATAATATTTATTTATTTTTAAAATTATAAATCTGCACAGTGGTGTGCTTAAGAAATTATAAAACTATATCTCTATAAATATTTGAAATATCCACGGAAGCCTAAACCGGCATTTGAAAAAAATGCCCTCATAGTAGTAATTTTTTATGTTGACAGTGTCGACGGTCGACTGTTGAACTTTTAACGGAGACTCTATCTATATTTGAAATGTTCGACAGCAATCTAGTTTTATAATTTTATGAACGCGCTTTTCAGATTTATAATTTCAAAAAAATATTATTTATAAAAATCGAATGTAAACCGGCCAGTTAGATGATTACCAACTATAAGTGAGCTAAACATTTGGTTCAAATATTTGAATTTCAAAATTTAGAATTTGAATTTTAGTAGGTTTATCATGCATACATCGTACTACCACAATCCGTCCGCTCGTGACCCATACCACCTCGACGAAATGCCGACCAAACTCCACGGCTTGACAACAGGAAAAGGTCGTCGATCAGGTGGGGCCACATCTCCTGACAGGCGCCGCCCGCGGCCGGCGTCGCGTGCGGATCACATCCACGGCTCCCGAGTCCCGCCGCACAACGACCGCCGCCCGCGCGCCGGCAGGGTGGAAGTAGAGGTGAAAATGGATCGGATACAAACCGATATCTAATATCATATCTTTTTTATATATTTTTTTGAATTTGAATTTGAATTTAGATAATCCGGATACGAATGCGGAGTTGTATATCATCGAATACGAATATAGAGTGGATATGAATCGAATACAAATACGATTATAAATATTTACCAAATATCAATAATGTATTTATTTATTCACGATCACAATACACAAATGACAAATAATAGTTAACATCATATAAATCATCACGAACGGGGAGAGAGAGGTGGCAGGAGTAGGAAAGACCGGGAGAGAGAAAGAAAAATTAGGGTTGGTAGGGTTTTAGTCAAAGTTGACTATTTACTTATTTTTGGAGTGAGAGAGATAAAGTATAAAATTATAAATTTGAATTATAAATGTTCGTTTAAAGTTAAATTTTTTGTACTATCAAAATACAGCATATCTAATCTCATAAAAAAATCACATTTTTATGCATAAGTTTGCTATTTTTAATTCATTATGTATGTTTCATTTATTTATATTGAAATTTGTCAAATTTGAACTACAAGTGCATGAAATAATGAACCAAAAATTCTAAAAAAATCATATTCATGCATTTGAGTCTATTTTAAGTCAGTATCCACTAAATTGAAAGATATTGTTTTAAAAAATGTTACGACACTCGATGGACAACATAAAGCTTAATGAAATTTTAATTCTAAAAAATTCAAATAAAGTCTAAAAAACACGAGACGTCTCATGGTATCATCATATGATACATAGATGTTGTGATAAAAATTTAAAATTATTTTTACAAAGTTTTCATGTACGGTGTTAACAAAGATGGAGATTTGAGAGTAACGAATTAGAATGTTAAGAAAGAATATGTTAGGTTTAAAAGCAAATCAATATATAAATCTTCATTTAAACTTGATTTTTTTATGATCAAAATACAACATATCTAATCTTATAAAAAACATTCACATTTTTATACATAAGTTTGCTATTTTTAATTCATTTTGTATGTTTCTTTGATTTATATTGAAATTTGTCAAATTTGAACTACAAGTGCATGAAATAATAAACTAAAAAATCTAGAAAAATCATATTCATGCATTTGAGTCTATTTTAATTCAGTATCCACTAAATTGAAAGATTTATTTTTTGAAAATGTTACGACACTCGATGGACAATATAGAGCTTAATGAAATTTTAATTCTAAAAAATTCAAATGAAGTCTAAAAAATACGAGACGTCTCATGGTATCATCATATAATACATAAATGTTGTGATAAAAAATTTAAAATTGTTTTGACAAAGTGTTCATATACGATGTTAAGAAAAATGGAGATTTGAGAATAACAAATTAGAATGTTAAGAAGGAATGTGTTATGTTTAAAAGCAAATTAATAGTTAAATTTTTGTTTAAACTTTTTCTATAATTAAAATACAACATATATTATTTTATGAAATTTCGATATTATTATATGTCAATTTGCTATTTTGAGTTAATTCATTATGTTTCTAAAATTTAAATTGAAAGAACTAAAAAATCTTTTTTATTTTATCTGTTAAAAAATTTATCTGTTTAAAATTATAGAAATTATCCCATTTATATAAATATATATATTTTTAAAAAATCTTCTTTATTTTTTTAAACTTTTTTAAAAAAAATATTTTTATTTTTTAATTTCTAATCTCCTCGTGGGCTGTTAGCACTTGTGCAAGCACGACCCGTGGGCTTTGACAGTGTGGCCACTGGGTCTACATTTTTAATGGGCCGGATATCCGGATAAGAACTATCCGGATTATCCGAATCCGTATCCGAATCCGACGGATATTAGGCAGATCATATTCGTTTTCGTATAAAAAAATATCTGAATTCAAATCCATATCAAAAAACCATATCTGAATAAAAAAATCTGAAACTATCTTAACCTCTATCCCGACGGTGCCTGGTCGTCCTCGTCGTCTCCGGAGCCAAAAGCTGCAAGGCGCGCGTGGCGGGTGGACTAGTAGCGTACACGTACCAGGCCGTGATCATTGCCAGCGACGCCACGTAAGATGCCTCCCTCTACAAACAATAATACAATATTGCCATCCTTTCCAGGCACGCATGCGCCCTGTACCCACCCACACACTGATCCCGTGGGTCCTACGACCCGCCGGTTGCCAGCTAATCCGCCGTGTCGCGTAGACAGCACTGGTTAACTATATTTTACCCCAATACTCCGAATTCAAATACGAATTCGTATATTTTTGGATACAAACATAAAATGGATAATTCGAATATGAATCCACATTTAGATGTTTATTCGGTTTAATTTAAAATAAATTCGCATTCAGATGTTAATTATTTCACAAATTTTCTAAAATGACAACCAAAATTATAGTGCATCGTTTCTTAACATATTTAACTATATTTCAATTTAAATCCCAGAAACAGGGGTGGACCTACAGTGGAGTATGGGGTACAGGTGTACCCCAAAAATTTTCAGAAAAAAATAATTATATATATATGTGTGTTTTATATATTTCATTGGTCTAATTTCATTCACCGGCCCAATAGTAGTACATTATCAGATTTTTTAATCTATCTCTTTCCCTCCTCGCTACCTCAACCTCCAGTCGCCGCCACGATTCTACTGAACTCCCGCACCTGCACAAGCGCACACCAGCAGTCCAACAATGAGCATTGTGGCACACCCGACCACCATCCCGCCGCCCATCGCCTGCCACCTCTTCCCTTCCGCTTGACCGATTCGACGCTTCCCAGACCCTTAGTTCCCCTTGCTAGTCCGCCACGGTGCACGCCGGCGTTCAGGACTTCGGGCATCCCCATCCCCGGTCGTCCGCCATCTGGCACTCCGACCTCCGTTCTCCATTGACGCTCCCAGGCGCTACCACGTTAACACCATAGCACGATAGCGGGCAGAACACCTGCCACACCACCAAGCAGCAGGCTTCAGTAGCCAACAAGGCAACACCGCAACAGTGCAGCATGGTAGGCGCAGCACTCAGTAGTCTATTGTTTGAATAAAACACACGGGTAGCTCCCATGTGTTGTATAATATTTGACACACGGGACTCTTTCCGAGTGTGCACTGAACACATGGGATTCTTCCCGAGTGTAAAAAACACAAGGGAAAATTGTTGTGTGCTAGGAGCTATACTCGGGGATTTTACATTACACACGGGGTAATTCCTATGTACTAATGTATGGTACACTCGGGATTCTTTCTGTGTTCACAATTTCAGCTGTCCAAATCAAAAATACAGTTTCCAGAAAAAATAAATCTGTACACAATACATTCAAAACAACCAACCATAAATATGTCTACATTCATTCCAAACATCCAACCATGTATTCATTTCATATTCAACCAGTATTACACATCACTATCTCAGTCACATATATAAAGTTACAAATTCATTTCCAAAAGCTTTGTTGTAGATCTTCCAAAAAACAACCAACCATAAACTTGTCCATTAGACAATCTTAACAGCCAACCACAAAACCCATTCCAAGCAACCATTACATATAGAAGCTATAACCCCAATTCCAAAAGCTAGCTTTACTTGAGATCCAAAATACAACCAACCATAAATATTGTTTGTTATCACACTACTTGAACTTTGTTGGAAATTATAGGACCTTGTGCTTCGATGCAAGTAGGAGTGGTGTCGGAATTGGCTGATCCGGATGGAGCCTAAAAACAGTAGGATATCAAAAGGAGCAGTAATTGTCATGGCATTTTAGAATTAAAAAAGTTTTTAGTGAAGAAATAACCCAAATAAGACTATACATGTTCATAACTTCATAGCTACAACATACAAGTGATCATTTTACTACACATACAAGTGATGCAACACAGTAATTTCCATGTCATTTCAAATGAAAACAACTTTAAGTGAAGAAATAACCCAAAAAGGGTCATACATGTTCATAACTTGCAACAAATACCACATCGTTTAGCAAAACATCTTTAGCTAATTTTCTAAAAAAACTGCTACCAATCAACAACTAATTGAAATAGTGAAAGATTGATTTGAGTGCCATGTGAATCAAAAGCATATATATATATAGAAAACATCTTTAGCTAATTTTCTGAAAAACTGCTACCAATCAACAACTAATTGAAATAGTGAAAGATTGGTTTGAGTGCCATGTGAATCAAAAGCATATATATATATAGTGTGTGTATATGACAACTGAAACTAAAGAACACATGCCATATATATCTATATAGGACATCAAACATCACTAACTTATATGCACTACCAGGATGAGAATGTATAACAAATTGCTACCATAATTATTGTCATACACGCATTTTCATCTCCTTACTAATATAACAACTAGAATATGAAAAGAGGTAACTAGTATAACATACTCACCACAAGAGGCAACTGGAGATCTGTAGCTGCTGGTTGTGGAGGCAAAAACTGAACGTTCAGCTTAAATTGAAGCGCCTGAAATTTATTTACACAGACACAGGCAACATGCATATGATTAAAATCTGTGAAGTTTAAACCTTCTCAGCACAAGTAAAACTTGAATTTACCTGTAATGCAGAAACCAAGTAGTTTGTTTCCTTTTTCCATGCCTCACGCTCCTGCTGCCTCTCATCCCGATCCCTCTCCTTCTCTCGCTCCCTTTCCTCACGCTCACGCTCCTTGTCACGCTCCCTCTCATCAAGCTCTCTCTTTCTGTCCTCACGTTCTTGTTGTAACTGCCTCTCAAGTTACTCAATCTGTCCTGCATAATCAACATCTAGTCATGCTCGCCTACAAGGCCGTTGTTCATCTTGGGACTCAAAGTTTGATGCAAGTACATCGCAAAGAACATCTTTTGTGTTTATGAAACCATCAGCAATTAAAAAACGACCATGCTTCTTGCCTCCACCGGCCTTATGCACAACAGCACCATCAATTGGGGCGTGCATCCAGTCATAGTCTTGACCATGCTTTTCCTTAAGAACTTCAACATAGGCCTCCTGTGTGATAAAATTAGATATTTACTAACTAGGGCCCGTGCATGATAGAATTGGTTGCTTACTTTTTTGCAATCACTTACAAGCTTTCTCCTAGTTGCCTCAGAACAATAGTCTTCTCCATCCTTTTCACTCCTCCTTGCTTCTACATAAGCCTCTAATATATGCACAGGTCTCTTCTCTTTCTTCTCCTATAGAATAAAATAGGTTGACTTAATACATTGTAAAATCACAAAGAACAAAAACTGATCAACAAAAGTTGCTTTAGTTACCATGTTCCTTTGGTAACGACCAAGGGAAGCACTTCCTTGGCGGTGTGGTGAACCATCCATCATCTCCCTACGAACCCTACCAGCACAAGACTTCTTTTTCCATTCGTCATTACACCAACGCAATTCAGCTAACTTCCGCCATGCATCCGGGGTCTTATGAGCCCACCAAGGTTTTGCCTATAAATAATATGATAAGTGTCATCGAGTAGTAATATTTAGAACTACTAGGTAGACATGTTTTCAAATATTACCTGCATGTATTGCTCCACGGTGAGATATTTTCTACAAGCTTCTGTTCAAACCATTGGCTTTTTTAGAATAAGCACATGATAGTCAATCACAGCTTGGATGCGTGCCTCATACATCACATCTCGAATGATACGCTTGGTGACATTGTGGACCACTCTTTTGGCCTCTTGTTCTTTTCCCTCATCCCATCTAAAATATAGCTATGATAAACAGAATAATGTAAAACATGGTAAAAATAAACATGTGCATGTGTGCAAAAATAGAGCAGCATGTATTACTACTATGTAAAACTATTTAAATGCACATCAATTCATATAAAGAGTATCAAAACACCCATGGAATACCCAGAAATCTTCCTCCACACGATCCAAACGGCTAGGTAGGCGCTCCTTCCATCTTTTAGGATTATCTGGAACCAGTTTATAGTGTTGCCAAGTCCAAGCAGACTCATCCTTGCCTTTGTATTTCACAAGTCCTGGAAAATTCTCCTTGATCAGGGCACTAAGGACACCATTAGGTAGTCTAGATTTGTCACCTAAACTTAATTCTTTCCAATGCCTATGCACACAAACAAAAGAAATTTTCAAAACCAATCAACACAATAAAATTGAGCAAAAGTTAACATTGAATTGTATTAATTACTTGTTTCCTATTGGCACAAGGATGACCTTGTCCTCCTCTCGTGTGGGAACTGGTGGCACCCTTGTGGCTCCCCGTGTCCACAATTCTTGAACCTCTTGTACCTCTTCCTCTAGGGCATTATTATCATTCTCTAAATTTATAGAGTCAGCAACCCTACTTGACGCAGCAGCAATAACACTGTTATTAGCAGATCTTGAAGCCCCTTTAGTAGTTGTATTCTTATGCCGCATTGTCCTAAAACATAGTTTCAATCAGTTGTATGTATAGTTGTATGCATATGATATGTAGCTACCAAATTATAGTACAATAAATAATCTAATTACAACAAGTGATATCACAAGTTACTTCAGCTTAATTGAAAGTAGCCAATGTTGGTGTTGCCACAAATAAATAATGTAGAGCATGCTTAAAAGTATTCATCATATGCATTCTCTTCTTGCAGGACTTCACGGTGTTCATCACCATTGTGTTCTTCTAGTAGTTCATCATTACTACCATCATTTTCATCCACTTCTAAAATAACTGATCCATTTAGCAATTCCAAATCTTTAACATTGACCACTTCCTCCAAATCCATGTTGGTTTCACCTTCAACACCATTCTCATAATTATCATGGTCATCATTATCTTCCAACCCTTCACCAAGGTTAATTACAAAGCTTCCAGGTAGGCCGTCATCTTGATAGAATTGGACAGACTCGCTATTTGGAATAAAATCATAATCTTGATCTATTGGGATAGGCAATCTACCAATTGGTTGGACCTTGTAAACTATCCAATAATCAATAAGATGTTGCATATATTTGCATGGGTATGGAACATAGTAAACTTGTGTGGCTTGATGAGCCACAACAAATGGCTCATATGTTGGTAGGACTGAGGCATGTGCAACCTCCACTAAACCATATCTTGAGGTGTATTTTACTTTAGCGGGATCAAACCAATGGCATTTGAATAAGACAAGTGTGAGAGGCTTGCTTCCTTGGAAGACAAGAAAAATTACAAATATCTTAATACCTTGTATTGCTATAAAATTCTCTCTAACTTAAGTATTTCATAATTATATAAAAATAAATAAACTATATATATTAATATTCACTAACTTAAATATTCTGTAATTACATAAATAATAAATAAATTATTCATACAGTGATGTCATATTATCTTGAGTCCCTAAGAGTTTAATCTATATGAAATCATAAAACGGATATAGATGTATCTATTTTCATATCCGCATTCGGTAAAATTCGGATATCTGTTTCCATATCCATATTTGTAGTACGAATTTGAATGTTTCCGAATATAATCCATATTTAATTTAGATATGAATACATATATCTATATTTACAATTATTCGAATATGAATATGGATAGATATTTTGACATCCGCCACCACTGGTGCCTAGCATCTTACAGCGGACGGGATATTAACTGAAAAATAAAATAAAAAACTCATAAATCAATTTTAAAATTAAATTATAAAATCCAATCTCTCTACTCAAACAGCCAATCTGCTGTCTGTCCCCAGTTGCCCCTAATCTTCATATCATAATTGCTGATGGACGCCAACCAATGAAAAATGTGATGAAGTATGTCTGGTTGGGCTAAGATAGGGTTAACTTTTTGACTAAAAAAATTCAACGAGTCCAGACCCCACATGAAAGTGAGGACGATCGAGTAGGAGTTTATCACTTAACTCATGTGTCCTATAAACAATTCTTTGTGTGTATATCTATAATCTCCTTTGGGCTCACTCATAAGGTCTGTTTGTTTGGTGATCTTTAAATTTAAAATATATCCACTCACTTGAAACTTATAAAACCAATTAGTATAACTCTAAATCTAAAATCGATCTAGAGTTACATGGCTAAATTAGCTATATTCCTTCATTTTTTTCTTAAACAGATTTAACTACAAATTCTTAAAATAGTAAGAATTTATTATTCCTTCATCCTAAAATATAAAATTTAAAATTTACCACAAATATAACATCTAGTACTTCTAAAATATCATTTTTGTCTTTAAACTACACAATTTATCTTTATATTTTATTACTCATTAATTCATCCAACCACTCTCGGATGCATTTTCCACCCAAAAAATATTACAGTTTCTACCCATTTCATATATATATATAATTATATATTTTAAAATGAAGAGAATATAGCGTTCGTTCAGATCCATCCGGAGAAAAGATGAGAGAGGGCTGAGACTATATAGGGTCTATTTGGGACTGCTCCACTCCATATTTTAGAGCTTCTTTCTACAAATGGCTAGTTAAACAGGCTTAAATGTCAGTTTTTGGATTCGTAAAAAAAAATAGATGCATGACTTAGCTCCATATTTTTTTTGCAAAGCACCTTAAAACAAAAAGTGGAGTTGAGTGGTATTTATCCTGCCATTAATGAATATACCTTTTGTTCTCTATTCATCTTCTAATCTAAAAGAATGCAAAATACCAACCGCACCAAGGCACGAACACACGGAGAAGAGAGGGGGCAGCATCGCGACTGCATGAGAAGATGCAGGACAGGGGTGCACCTGGCCAAGGCGCAGCGGCAACGACGAATCCAGTGCCTAGCTAGGGCGCGGCGGTGACGGTGAATCCGATGCCTGGCCAGGGCATGGCGTCGATGAGGAATCCAACGCCTGGACAGGGCACGACGACAGTGAGGAAGTCGGCACCTGGCCAGGGCACAGTAGCAACGGGGAAGCCAGCGCCTAGCTAGGGCATAGCGGCAGCGGGGAAGCTGGCGCCTGGCCAAGGCGTGGCTGCGACGGGGAAGTAGCCATTCGCTTACGTTACTGGGCTAATTGGGTGGAACGAACCGGTGAGCTGTGTTGCCAGCCACCTTTAATCCCATCTCGCTCACGTAAAGGGGCTATGAACCTCTTATAAGGAAGAGTAGTCATTCTCTTTTAGGTTGGTCTTTTGAGATGAAGAGAGCTCTTCCCTTATAAGGGTGCGTCGGATGCGCATGAACGCCTAAACGCGGGGCGAGGTCGGTATGGACCGGTGTTGTGTTGGGAGCTGAAAGACATTTTGTGACAAACAAACAAAATGTTTATACCTTGAAATTTCTCAAGCGATTACACTCCAACTATTTTATTGTGTAGGACGATGTATGTGCTGCTTTGGTAATTAAGATCCATTAAGCCACGTGTTATTGCTCTTCGAAATAGCATGTTTGGAAAAAAAATTATGTCAAAAACTTACCCTGATACAGGAAGTGATTTTGCACTTTTGGGCTCTCTCTTGGAGTTCATCGGTAAGGCAATGTGCATAAGGTGCAGCACTAATATGCTAATAGGAATTAAGTAGGTCCAATCAAATTAAGTAGATCAAGAAAAGAGAAAGAAAAAATGGGAGATAATTGTGCTGAATGAAGCCACAATTTCTGCTCCTTGAGTTGACTTGTTGCAAATTGAAGAGATTTTGTGGAAATAATGCTGAGTTGTGTTATTAAGTCCGTAATCGATGGAGATATCTGTACCAGATGCTCTCATGATGTAGCTTTTGTAATGAATTGCGATTAGCTAGTTCTGTGGACATTGTTTCAATCTACAAAAAATAAAAATAGCACTGAAGATTCGAAAATGTATGTTCATCTCTTGAGTAGTCCATATATGTAAATTCAATCCGAACAATATTGAATTATTGATCAGATTCAGTTGAAGCCTGGGTACTGTCTGTTGGAAATAATAGCACTTTTAGGTTTAACTTATTCCACACATAAATCATGACGTAAAACAAATGAATTCACATAACCACGGTATACGAGTACACTATACACATGAACAAGAATAATATACCGAACATGGTAAAAACATACCGGATATTCACAGTTGGAGCAGTAATAGATCGGACTGGTACCACGACGATGACGCGCGGTACCGGATGACGGCGACGACGAGCAGCACTCGAACGAAGAGGAAGACGAGCCGTGGTGTACGAACGCGAGCAGTCGCGCAGAGCGCTTCCCAAAAACCTTATTCGCCCTCTCCCGGTGCAGGATCTCGAAGGCGACGGGTTCCGAAGACTTGCTCTTCCGCTCAATGGTGCACGCCAATGAGCAGAACGGAGTAGTCGGGAGTGGCGACACAACACGAAGGATTTCGACAAGACTGCAAGTTCTCTGTTTTGTTCACTTCGGCGAAGGAATGGTCGCTCAGTATTAGTGGAGGAGAAAACAGACGCGTGATCAGGATGTCTCCACGTTCTCCACTAGCAACTGCTCCGAAGATGAATCGAAACTGTTCCAAAAATTTCGCCCGCAGCAAAACAGAACTGCAAAAGGGAGCCGCGTCTGCGCAAGCAATCGGAGACGATTTCGGCGGACCATTCACGCGCATGCCATGCGCCCGCGCCCCCCCGGCCCCGGCCCATGCCCGTGCCCGGTGAGGCGAGCGAGCACGCGCGTGTGTTTCTCTAGGCTCCTCTTACCCACATGGGTCTAGTTGCAAGGAGAGCACCATCCCTTATAAGGTGGTCTCCCTCTCCTAGAACTAGCAAGGTGGGACTAAAGATTCACATGCTCCATCTACATGATAGACGTTTGAGATTTTTTCAGTAATTATTTTTCAAATAAACTTGAGCCAAACCCATTTATTCAACACCGTCAACCGTTGCGGTCTTGCTGCTGCAAAAAAGTTGAGCACTAGATCTTATATATATTGATCCTTGAACTTCAACAATGCAAATCTCATGATAAATGTCAATTTACAATTGTATCGAATTTGAAATCTATGTATGTATCTCTTTGTTTTGCATTTATGACGTTATGCACGCTAAAGCGCTTGTTGATCCATAATATGAGAAAGAATTATTTTACACTGTGTTAATTGTTTTTTGAGAGAAATATCATATTAATGATTTGATATGTTCATATTTTCCGTGACACTTTCCTCTCAGTTTACTTTTGAATAGATTGTTTACTTTTGAATATGTTAGTAAATAAATCATACAATAAGTCAGGGGCAAAATAGGACATTTCTACCAAATTCTGCAATTCTTGAATTTGGATCTATCTTTTAAACCAAACAGATACATATACTCCACAATAAAACAATAATTTTACTTTAGATCTAATTCTAAATAAATTTTATAAAGTATAACAAGATTTAGAGAAATGAGTAATCCGAAACCATAATCATATCAATAATAAAACACTTTGAGTAAGCGAGAAGCCGGCAATCCGACGTTGGAGACCCCACTCCCTATGGACAAATCGAGGTGGGGCCAACGCGAGGGGGGCATCTCCGTAATTTCGCGGGCGCCTCCTCTTTTATCTCTCGTCCACCTCCCCCATTTCGAAGCCCACCGAATTCCCTGCGATTCCTCTCCCCTCGCCTCCTCTTCCCCCCGCTAGGGTTCGTACCTGCTCGATTCAATCGCGGGGTTGCTCCTCTCCCTCGATCGATCTCTAGCTCGAGGGGCTGCGGTCCGGTCGATCTGGGACGTTGCTGTCGTGATTTTTGCCGATTTTATGCGCTCTGATGGGCTTTTTGTGACCCCTGCAGGGATAGCCGGAGAGGAATCGCGGCGAAGGGCTGTCCCGTCCAAGGTTCGTCGCTCTGTGGTTCCCTGTTGGGTTGATGATTGTTAGGTAATTTAGCCTGATTTCGTGGTAGTTTTGGTTCATTTCTGTGGTCAAAAGCTGTGATTTTTTCCTTCGTGGGTGGTGACGCCCAGTTTGGAGCCTTCGATTTGTTATTTTTTGGTGGGTGTTTGTGTGGAACAGCGATGAGGAGCGTCCAAATTCCGTCCTATATGGTGCAAAGGGGAAAATTATATTGGACGGGGCCTCACCTCGTCTCTAGATGCCCCGTCCCAGATTCCAGCCACGTAGCAAATAGAATTTAGGTGTCAGCCCCTTCCCCTTTACACGTATCCGGGGTGGTTTTTGCAACGAGTTGATGCTTCTTTTAGGTGCTTTGGCCAAAGTCAGGGAGCAGATATGGTTGCAACTTTATAGATTTCTTGCTCTGTTGCTTCTAAAGTGGCGTAAAGTTGGGGCCTCTTTTTAGAACCAATATCCCCTGGTCTGATGTTGTTAGGTAAGTCATTTGGCTAGATAACAAGGCAGGTTGCGCTGTTAGCAGGACGTAATCACAATCATAAGTACCATTGTTGGATATTATTTGATCAGTTTTGCTACCTTTAAGTGGATCAGTGTGCTGCAAATATGTCGGGCTTGATTGAAATGCAGTTGCTGTTGGAGAATTAGAAGTTGGAAATGCGGTTTTCTTCTTTATTCTGATATCCACTCTTCTTTGTCTGATTTCTAAGGAAGCCATGGAGCACAAGGAGACTGGATGCCAGCAGCCAGAAGGTCCCATCCTTTGCATCAATAACTGTGGCTTCTTTGGCAGTGCGGCTACCATGAACATGTGCTCGAAGTGTCACAAGGAGATGATAATGAAGCAGGAGCAGGCCAAGTTGGCAGCCTCCTCTATCGATAGCATCGTCAATGGTGGTGATTCTGGGAAGGAACCAAACATTGCTGGTCACACAGAAGTAGCTGTTGCTCAAGTCGAGGTGAAGACTCTCGTTGCGCAGCCTGCTGATGTTGCCAGTCCCATTGAGGGATTGGTGGTCAACCCCAAGGGAAAGGAAGGCCCAAATCGGTGCACCACTTGTAGGAAGAGGGTTGGGCTTACTGGATTCAACTGCCGATGTGGGAACTTGTACTGCACATTCCACCGTTATTCCGACAAGCATGACTGCCAGTTCGACTATCGGACCGCTGCTAGGGATGCCATTGCCAAGGCTAATCCAGTGGTGAAGGCGGAGAAACTTGACAAGATCTAGGGGGTTCATATGGATGGCAGAAGAAGCGTCACAATCTGTGGTACTTCATCATCCATCTTTGCTGCATTATCCATGCCTTTTCCTTTCATGTTGGCTGCTACAATCTAGCTGTCCAGCATTGTGATGCATGGCACACCATGGCAGCTTCAAGAACCCTCATCTCTGGTCAGTCCAAATGGTTTGCATGTTGGCTATGTTGTGTAAGCTTTATTTAAGATCGTCTTCAACTCAGACGGTATTGTGGCTTCGCATTTAGCTAGCTCTGTAATGTACTATTGTACCCGGCTTGTTATATTGCAACCAGTAATAGTAATCAGCAATTGTCCGTTATATGGTACTGATGAGTGATGAACATCTGTGTTTTCAATTGCATTCCACTCTATTTACCTGTTAAACTCAGAAATGACTTATTATATATACATCGGTATCTCCCACGAATGTTTAATCTAATGGAAGTGACTGGGGTAGATGTTTTTTGCAATGTTGTTTTATGGTTGGCTTTTATAGGCTAATCTTAGGGTGGTTTAGGCTTTTGCATTGGATTGACAGTGCACATGTGAGTTGTAACAGGCATGTCCGCGTGTGCTGGATTTCTCCCTTTCTATTCTACAGGATTTACCCTTGATGATAGCTAATGGAAATCTATAATTTATCAGTTGCTCGTCGTTAATTTATTGTGGACCAATTACGTACACTTCATTGAAATTTTAAGTCGTTTTAGTAACCATGCACCTTGTGTCTTGTCTTGTCTTCATTGGATGCGGATGTTTCCACTGTAGCAAGATTTGCTACATAGTTAAGTGATTTGTTATTTTGCCACTTGGATCTATGATCATATGTCGTATACATAGCAAATAATATTTAACTTATATATATATATATATATATATATATGACATAAGAACTAATCTCCCTAGAATAAATATGAAGGAAAATATTAAAAATAAAAAGTGGATCTCAAAATAGCAAACAAAATCTAAAAATTTTAAAAAATGAAATTTCGATTTTTTTTAAAAAAAACGGAAAACTGGACCAGGCGATACTAAGCTCGTGGTCACTTCAATCTCACATTCTCTCATTTTATCTCGTCTAATTGTTGGAGTGGATTTTGCTGCAATATTTTTGAGTATTTAGAAGAGTAGGAATGATGTTTGCTTCAGGAATAAAATACTTAATGATCCTCTTGAATTAATAAACTTGATTTGTTTTTGGATTTCTTGCTGATCCATTTTACAGAAATCTGTGAAAAGAAGAAGAAATCAAACACTAGGAGTTCGCTTACTCGAGCAGGTGTAAATGAAATCTTCACCCGAAGACATGGCTAGAATTTATCAAGACCTTATCTGTGTTGGGTGATTGGATGCTGAACGTTTTGGGTTGTTTTGTCACTTTGGTATGTGTCGTCACTTGCTAAAAATTCTAGGGATTTGTAATAATTCGCTTTCACTTCATGGTGCCATTTAAAATGGTGTTATGCTTTGCTTTTTATGTTATCTTTGTTGATATAAGAACCTCTTAACGTTTCTCTAATAGAGAAACGTATCTCTAATAGAGATGGGAGGGACTTTTCTCTCCGGCTAAAAAAACACATCGTGCAGTCCTTGGGGTAACATCGCTGACAATATCTTCCCTGACTACACCTATACAATTTTCCATCCCTGTTCTCTGCTTTATACCTTTTTCCTTTTATTTTGCTTGTGCATTTGCCATTGAATGTCAGTAGATTTTTAGTCTTGATGGCCAGTTCTGCACTAGCTGCAGCTGACACTTCAAATGTTAACTACTGTAGATTTTTAGTCCACATCAATTCTAACTCAACATCCTGTGAGATTTGCATCTATGGTTCAGGTCTCAAGCAAGAACCAAAGAAATAGACACAGCAGAGTGCATCATCGTTGCAGACTTGCAGTAATTTGCAGCATGCAATTGGATTGTAAGATATGATCCATATTTATGTTCGTTAAACAGAGGAGTATGCTGTAATCATAGGCCCCAAGATAATGTTTTATATACCAAGATGCCAAGATGGTATCATGCATTTGAAATGCGCAGCCGGATAATGGAAAAAAGTAACCTGCTCTGCTTGTTTAGCCACCTCGATGCATGGAATCATATAAACCATCAAGTCAAACTTAATATCATATTATCCACTTCACTTCAGGTAGTTTGAATAGAGTACAAACGAATTAATCTCAGAACCTGCCCTGATCTTATTTATCCAGAGAAAACTCATGTGTTAGAGATTAAGTCAAGAACTACTTGATCCTTAATTACTCTTTCATCTGCAAAGTTTTCATCCAGTTAACCAAGGTATGCAACTATGTACTCCTTTCAAAGCAATTGCAAGATAAGAGCTCAAATTGCAGCTGGGTAGCATTACTGGCAGTGAATATTACTACTGCAATTTCTTGGTGATTGGTACGTAATTAGATTTTAGATATCTGTTTGGATAGGTGATGGACCTCTTGGTCCTAAGACCGTACTGTAGCATCAGATCTGTCCATGGATGGCTTAGCTTCCTCTTCACATGACGGAGTCGGTGACGAGGTTGAAGTAGACGGTGTAGAACTCGTCCTGGAGGCTCTGCAATGGCTCGAGGAGGAAGTTCCGTTCCGTGCCCCTCGCCGCGAAGCTCAGTCGGTGGTACAGCCGGAGCGGCGTGGTCAGCGTGAAGCTCGCGGCGAGGCGGAACGCCTTGTCGTCGTCGTTGCTACCGTCCGTTGATAGCCGGCAGCTGACGTGGACCTTTGCGCCGGCGAGGTAGGCCGTGGTGGGGGTTGTCACGAAGCAGCCTGGGCTGGTCGCGAGCTCCAGGGACACCGAGCCGGGGAGGCCGTCAAGTCCGGCGACGGTGTTGAACAGCGTGTCCGGCCCCAGCCAGCTGACGTTGAGGCCGTAGGAGACAGCCATGCCCGGCCTGTCGAACGGCTCGATCGTCATGTCCCGTCCCAGCAACCTCCCGCTTGCGCCGTCGGCGTCGGCGTCGGCGCCGTAGGGGTGGTAGACGCGGAACGTGGCGTGCACGCACGCGTCGCTCCCGGCGACGGGTACGTCCTGCATTGTCAGCGAGCCGTCGGTGATCGACACCGACAGGACGAAGTCATGCCCGCCGGAGCTGCGCTGCGTGAGGCTGACAAGCTGCGAGTTGAGCGACTGGGAGACCGGGGTGACCCAGCCGGCGACGGAGGCGGCGCCCGTGGCGTTCACTTCCCACACGCCGGGGGTCAGGCCACTGTTGGAGTCCTTACTGGAGTTCACCGTCTGGTTGCCGTGCGTCAGGCCGGCGAGGAGGTGAGGCCCGAACAACACCGCTTGGATTGACGCATACTCTGGCCGGTCATCTGAAAAATTGCATCAAACATTTCAGCCTCTAATTTTCAGAAACTTTTAAACCTGCACCAAAGAAGGTGTTGATGATCATATGAGATTTTCATACCTTTGATCGTCTCAGTTCTTAAGGTGATGGGGAATTGAAGCGACAATGTATCGTTGCCCCAAACTTTTGTAATCGAGAGGAAATCTCCTGAACATGAAACAAACATGAGGGATCATATGAAACAACACATCAAGATTCAAGTCATCAATATATCAGAAGTTACCTGCAGATATCAAGTTGAGTTTTTGTCCATTTAGAATTGCTCTTGCTCCATCCGCGGATGTCCATGACGGGATCCTCACACTCACATTAGCCGGCCGGGCATCCTCCTACATACCAAGAAACCGAAAAGAAAAAAATATCATCTTGGCTGTAGACTTCAAACAAGAAAAAAATTATCACCCTGATATACACCATGCCTGAAATGTTAGATGCAATTTTTCATCTGAATTTTTTTACCTTTGCAGAAATGGAGAGCGAAACCTCAAAGTAAGGATCCGTGGAGAACAGGGGTTTCGCCTGCTGCTTGATGGTCAGGCCTGCTGCTTTCCAATCAAAAGTGCTTGGTATGTACTGAATGATGTACACCCCAGGGATTTCTCCATCCTCCAAGAAGTAAATGGTATCCCCTAGCTTTGAGAATGATTCTATCCCTGTCAATGCAAAGCATCACAAGATTCAGTCAGACACAAGGAGAAGGAAGATCAGCTCCACACAGGTTTTCAGGAATTTACCTGTCCCATAGCAGCACCAAAACGTAGCATTTGGATTTCCCCATCCTCCTGGGTTACTTGGGGGCAGGCCAGAGGCAGGACTGCCACTGATGCTCTTGGATCGTCCAGGCCCCATGGGAAGAAAATAGATCATGACACCAGGCTGCTTTCCCCTCTGGTTGCCCATGATCCCATTGATGAGTAGCCTCTCGTAGTGGTCAGCGTACCGAATTTCCTTCGTCCACCTGAACAGGTTTCGCGAGACCTGCAATGTACCATATTAAGTAGCGTATATCAATCAATTCAACCTAAAAACTTAAGCAAACGAAGGAAAACTTAATGCATTTGATGGAATGCATGGAATATGGCTCACCTTAAGCAAGTTGTAGGTGGCACAAGTCTCCTCATTGGAGCTGATTTTGATCTCATCTACCAGGCGCTTCGGATCATGCCTGGCATATAGGACAGACTTGAGTAGGGGGGGATAGTATGGTGATATAACCAAGTATTATCACTCACCAGTGTTCCATGGTAGATGAGCCTCCTGTTGCAAATGTATGAGAGGAGTTTACAATGTCAAAGAAAAATGTTGCAATGTCCTGTGCCACATTTAGTTTCAGATTCAGCTTACTCAAGTTGAAGAAAATATCAAGAGAAGTTCTGCATCATTTCTTTATTGCCTGATGAACAAACCCCATACGATTGTAAATTAAGATGTTCCAAAAAAAACTCAATTTACCCTGTAAAGGTGATCCCCAACTACTTCATATCTCTTCTGCGCCCCAACGAGAACAGGAACGTGTGTATTAACATGCAATCCCGATATGTCGTCATCCTAAAAAGAAATAAAGTGATATCACCTGTCATTGGAGCAACAGACCTGAATTGCAAAAGAAAGTAAAATACCATAAGTGAAACTCAAGTTCTCACATGAAGCGCAAGTGGTCCAAGGAAGCATGGCTTGTCAAAAAGATGCGCCATTGTCAAATGCTTCTGCTCTTTCTGCACGGACAGTAAGGCAGTAACAAGTGTGTAAGAACCACATGTATTCTTCCTTCTGTTTCATAATATAGGTCGCTTTGATTTTTTCAAAGTTAAATTTCTTCAATTTTGATAAAATTTAAGAAAAAAATACATTATATTTAATGAAACTAATTTGATGATACAACTGTTACCACATGTTTTCATAAAATTGGTCAAATTTGAAAAAAATGACTTTCAAAAAATCAAATGACTTAGATTGTGAAACGTGACTACGTGAGGATGAGGATCACTGGTGTTACCAAATAACTAGCCGCAAGAACACGATTCGATTACCGTTATGGTATAAAGTTGATAGAGGACATCGTTGAGCCCACCAGTTTCTTCGTTTATTGCTTCCCAGTGCCTCTGAACTGTGTACTCCTGTATCAAATTCTTCACACGGTTACTGAAGTAATCAGTCATCCACACCACCATCTGGAGACCTTTTGTGTTCCCGGCCAATGTATACTGATCAAGAAGTCCTTGCATGATCTGTCAAAACATCAAATTAAGCGTCATAACGACCCACACCAACAGCAAATGATGCACGATCCGAGGACAAGGTAGGTGTTTTTAATCAGATCATATATACATGTCGTTGGGTCTTTGCATGCAACCAAGAAAAGAACAAAAACTAAAGAAAGAACTAAACTTGTTGCATTGCCGCATACCTTGTGGATGGTATAATACGGCGACCATGCCTCGTCCAACTGTTCGTACGAGTCGAACATGGTTTCGGAATAGGCGGAGAGGTAACCCGTGCCCATCTTCTTCTGGCAGCTGTAGAGGATGTCCACCACCTTCGTCATCTTCTCCCTCAGCGTGTTCGTTGTGCGTGCTCGCCCACATGTGTGCAGTCGCGCTCAAGTAGTGCCCTGCAAACACACACGATCACGTACGGCTTGCTTGCTCAGATCGATAGATAGATGGAGTAGAAATATCGACATCATCACCAGAAAGAATGGTGAGCAAGTTAATCTGATTCTGAAGCCATGAATAACAGACCTGTGAAGTGGCCGCGGAGCTGGCCGTCCGGCGCCTCCCACCCGCCGTAGGGCTCGCCGACGGTGGGCAGGCCAGCCTGCTGCCGGAAAGTCCATGTCAGGCGGTCGGGATCGAGGTAGAGCAGGTACTCCAGGTTGGTTTGCTGGCCCTGCCAGTACATGGAGGCGCCGTCGGGGTCGATCCTGACGTCGTGGAGGGATGCCGGTGACAGGAACTCCGCCTTCTCGACGACGACGTCGCCGGCGCCGCCACCGCGCGTGAGGCTCCGGTAGAGCGCCAACCAGTCGAACTCCGAGCGGGGCCCGGCCCGGCGCGGCAGGAGGCTCATCCACGTCGCCTCCTCCGTCGGGTTCAGGTGGGGCAGCCCGTCGATGTGCCTGTCCTGGGTGTTGTTGAACAACCGGTCCGTGCACAGGTGCAACGCGGCGGCGCCGTCGAGGAGGCACGCCGCCACCAGCAGCAGTGCCAGCCAGGCCTGCGCCTGCGCGCCACCACCCGATCTCGTTATCGCCATTGATGATCGATCCACTAGCCTCATTCTTGTCGCGGGGTAACCACGAACAGATTGAGATCAGATGAGCGCCAAGCACAAAAAGCCCGGCTTAAAAATATCCTGTGGAATTTGTAATCGTGTGATCTGGTGCATCCAGTAAAGATTCAACGGTTACATATGATCATATGTAACCGTTAGATCTTTATTGGATACATCAGATCGTACGATTGCACATGATATTTTCCTTTTATAAAATGCAATCATGATAAAACACGTTATATTAACAATTCATATGTGAAATCAATTACAAGTTACAATTATCCATTTTCGATTAAAAAAAAGAGAGATCGATCCATGATTACTTACAGTTATTCATTGTTAACTAATTTCAAATTTCGGAATTATTTAATAAGTACGTACGGGCTCTTGTTATTTATACTATAAATGTTTAGATTTTAATGGTATGTTGAAAGTGTATTAAATTTTAAGTAAACTTTGTAATAAAATTCAAAAGAAGAAAATATTTTATTTATATATAGTTCCAAAAATAAAATTAGAAACTATATATACGCAATCCATCCTAATATTTTTTTGTTATTTTCAATTTTCGTAATTAATAAGTTCATCACATCTCATTTATAGCCTTTTGTAATTTAATAGTTTTCAAATCCGTAAGCCTATTGGAGAGACTCAATTATATAACTTTTCATTGAAACAATGATTACAAAATTTATAATTAATAAATATAGAGTTATATTTAGTTTGGAATCTTAATTATAGATTTTTCATGATTTAATAATTTCTAAATTAGTAGTTAATAAATATCTTTAGTCTCTGATATTTTTTCATGATTTAATAATTCCAAATATTTTAATTAATAAAAATTGAGTTATACTCGGTACGAAATCTCCGCTGTAGTCTTTTCATTATTTAATAATTACGAAATCCGTAATTATTGTATGCATGCATCACTTTTAAGCCCCATTTGGCAACACAATTTTTTGTAGTTTTAGAAGCAATACTGCAATATTGAGCAATACTACAATATTATATACTGAAAGATATTTGACAACTCCATCTAAAATCTCAGTAAAGTAAACTGTAGTATTATAAATATTATACTCAATCTATACTATTAAAAACTTTGGTATGAAACATTTTTTCCAAAACTGTGGTATTATAAACTATGGTATTGTCATGGACATAGTATAATATATTTTTTGAAATACTGTAGTTTTAAAAAACTATGTTCAAAACCTTAATTGTTTGGCCATAAAATGCAGTAGATGATAAGCATATAAAGGACTTTATATATGGTCATAATCATAAACTTATCAAACCATGCAAGATCTTACTGGCCTAATTAGTATATTTAGTTTAGGTACAGATAGATTGATTCCGAATTTCGGAATTGCTACCAATGCAAATCATGAAACTAATTAAGAACTAAAACTGAGGTTCTAGACCAAGTACTTCATACAACTTTGTATTTATTAGTTCTAAATTTATAGACTATTTGATGAAGAATATAATTTGTAATGTATATGTGTAACATTATGAACGGGTTACTCGTTCGATTTTTTTCAAAGTCAATCTTTTTAATTTTGACCAAGTTTAAATAAAAATATATTAGCATTGACAATATCAGATAAATACGCTATTAATATATATATATATTTAATGGTAGATTTAATGAAACTAATTTGAAGTTGTAATTGTTAGTATATTTTTTCATAAAATTAGTTAGAGTTAAAAACGACTTTAATGATTTATGTTATGAAACAGAAGGAATACTAACGGAACATGTCACTATGGGAACCTAGGTGTTTGCCGAGTGCTAGGGCACTCGACGAAGGCTTCGCCGAGTGCCACACTCAGCGAATCCCACTCGGCACACGCCTTATCGGTGATGTGGGTGTTCGCCGAGTGCTTTTTAACGGGCACTCGGCGAAGTCTTCGCCGAGTGCAATATAGACTTCGCCGAGTGCTACGTGTAGCACTCGGCAAACGTGCCCGTTTGATGGCCAGGGGTGCCTTAACTGCCCTTCGCCAAGTGTCCCATGTGGCACTCGGCGAAGGGGGCTTTACCGAGTGCCCCACGTGGCACTCGGCGAAGGTGTACCGTGGCAGGGGGCTTTGCCAAGTGCCACGTGGAAGCACTCGGCAAAGTCACCCAGAACACACAGAAACGTGCCACGTGGCACGTTTCTATGCTATTTAGGTGGCTTTGCCGAGTATGGCACTCGACAATTTTTTTATTTTTTTCATTTATTTAATGCATATTTCATCCCAAAATTCACATTCAATCACAAATTCACATTTAATCACAAAATTCATTCCAAAATTCACATTCAATCACAAAATTCATCACAAATTTCACTCACATCACAAAAATCACATTCACATGACAAAAATCACATTCACATTCACATCACAAATTCACATCACAAATTCACGTTCACGTTGACAAGTTCAAGTTAATTCATAAGTTCACAACGGCAACTCACACCACGCTTCATAAGTTAGTCGATCTCACATGTTAGTCTCACAAGTTAACATTACCGTTATGCCCAGTGTGCGGAGATGGTTGCGTGTTTGATCCTGTTACCGATGAATGAAACTGCAAAAAAGAAATAGTTAGCACAATTGTAAATAACAAAAATGACAAAAACAATATTAGAAACTCACATTGCCGCTCTGTGGAGTTCACAGAGATTGTTCAGGTTGAGGAAGTCCATGCACGCCCATATGACCTGAAAACGATCCACCCATCTGTGCAAACCACTGCTACATCTGGGCCTGCATCTGAGCCTGCATCCGAGCCTCATCTGGGTCTGCCACTCGGTTCTTTGTGATTTTTTCTTCATTTAGTTGGGCCTACAAAACATTAATTCACAGTCATTAACGTTCTAAAACCAACAAATTGAAATGTTCGATGATTGATGAAAATGAACTAACCTGTAGATCGGCAATCAGACCCATAGATGTGTCTCGGTGAGGGCGTATACCCAGACCGGAGGTCGAGCTCCGAGCTCTCACCTCAGATAGAGAGGGGGTACTATGGGTATCAATGGCGCCGTCGCCCATCAAATATCGCCCATGTCTCTTGCCTCCTCTAGCCCTCATGACCACCTCGCCATCGATGTCATGTACGACTGGGTCATAATCGGGACCATGCACTTCCCTCGCCATCTCTGAATAGTACTAGAGGCGTTGATATGCGTTCTGATTAGTGTACGACTCAGCGGGTCATTTGGATTGTAAGTATTTCCTTCAATCGCCCTCCCTTTATGAGCCAGAGCATATGCCATGACTTGGGAGCATTCCTGACCCGCATTGGCCGTTGACTGAAACAA
This sequence comes from Zizania palustris, assembly GCA_019279435.1. Classification (NCBI taxonomy): domain Eukaryota; kingdom Viridiplantae; phylum Streptophyta; class Magnoliopsida; order Poales; family Poaceae; genus Zizania; species Zizania palustris. The sequence continues at coordinate 35,822,471 of JAAALK010000080.1, forward strand.
GAAGATAGTTAGAGTTATATTTTGCAATTAAGCAAAAAAAGAAACAAGTAACTACATACCCATCTCGCCCTGAACTGGTCGAGGTTCAGCGAGCCTTGATGGTGTGCTGCCCTCGGCATGAGTAGGCGTCTCTGGCGGCATGCATCGTGACTGCTCTGCCTACTCGGCAGAACACCACCTATCAACAATTTGGCCCCAACATTCAAGATGAGCGGCACAACACTGTGGAGGGACCTATTTGATGCAAGTGAAGTTGTTAATGACAGAATATTAAGTATAAGAAGATACACGATAATACACTTACCAATTACCATCATGTATTCCTCTCATGTCAGAAAGGTGGTCCGTGCATCATTTTTATTCTTCCTCTCTCGGTGGTGCTGAGCGTAGAAGTTGATAACGGCTTGAATGCGCGCCTCATAACGCATGTCGGCTGACAAGCTTCTTGGCGGCTCTATTAATAACAGCAGTAGCCTGATCCGCATACCCCTCATCACATCTATAAAAATCCTGCATATAGATGTAAAGGAACGTTATGTAATCCACATGTCAATAGTATTGACACATATATTAAGAAAATAAACTTACCAAGAGCTCATCCCTGACTCGATCGGCTAGGTGGGGAAATTGTCTCCCTTCCCGGTCAGGGGCATCCGGCGTACTTTCGTAGTGCCTCCATGAGTACGCCGGCTCCATCCTCCCATCAAAAGATACCAAACCACGGAACTTTTTGAGAAACCATGTTGAAGAATATGGTTTTGATATTCCAGATGTGATGAGTGATTGTCAACGGGAAGTCAAAGGAAGGGAGATATGAAGACCTGCCGAGTCTGAGGCGCATGTGAATCAGGTACACGGGCAGTGAGCGACGGCCGGGCAGAGGAGCCGTGGAGTCGGGCTGGCCCAATACGGGTACATGGCTAGGAGCGGCAGATGATCCACTAGTCTGTTGACTGGGTTTAACTCAGGTACACGGGCGACGAGCGATTGCCGGGCTGAGGAAGTTGCGGGGTCGGGTCGACCCAATCCGGGTAACCGGTGCGAAGACGGTGGACGCTTTGTCAGTTTGGGTGCAAAACTGACAATCTATGATTAATTCATTTTTAGGGTATTAATATTTAGTTTTTAAGTTTAAATATTTTATTTGAGTCTTTTGTAAGAATATTTTGGTAATTTTCGGAATTTATTTTAGAGTCAATGTTAATTTACCCTAGGGGTAAATTAGTCTTTTCATGTATTAGGAGTCGCCTATAAATAGGCCCATATCCCCCTGGGGATAGATGACTGTTTTTTAATAGATCAATCTTAAGTCCATTTTCGTCGCCGTAGTTATTTTACTCCTCCAAAATCGTGGCGCCGACGAGCTGTTTTTTTCTTCACGGCGTGCAGGACTCGCCGATGCAAAGCAGAGAAGAAGCAAGGCAGTAGCTCCGTCCGGTCACGTATGCGGCAGGCGTGCATTCGTGCGTAAGCTGCTGCTACGACTTTCCTTCGCATGGAGCCCAAGGCGTAGTTGCTACATTGCTGCATGCAGCAGAGCACTTTCCCGTGACATCCAGAGCAGCAGCCACACGGGGCCCACATCAGAGCACTGCGCCACAAGTAGCACACTGAAACTCCATGCACGCGCGCTCGGTCAGCAGTCCAGCGGCAAATTTTTCAGTCCGACGTGCGCGTTCAGCAGTGGTACATCAGCCAGACGCAGTCACACGGCGGAAAGCTTTCGGCGACGTCGGCATCGTGCGGATCTTCTGCGGAAGAACAGCGAACAGATGAACAGGAAGACACATGTAAGTTTTCTAATCTCCTATTTTTTAGTAGATCATTTTTAGAGATAATCATCTATTAATTAATTAGCAGAAAATTTGTTTAGAAATTTCGTGTCAATTTAATCTGCCAAATTATTTTTAGTAATCGCATATTTTTATTTATATATGTTTAATCTGCTTATATAAAAAGTTAAGAGAAGTTTATTAGTCGCACTAGTATCTTTAATTCAAGTATTTACCTGAAATATTTGTAGGTTATTTCTGAATTAATTTTTGGATGATCCATATTTTATTCAGTTAATTAGTATTTTATTTTAGACTGCAATCTGAACATTTTATTTAGTGTTTTTTTATTACATCATTAAATATGTCTAGTGCCCACTCTTATATACTGCAGTGATTCTTTTTAGTTTAGCTTTAATATCATATTAATTAGGACACCGGTCATTTTTAGGCTAGACAACTAAAGTACCAGTAATTTACTTTACTAATATTGTTTGTCCGGCTAAATTGGTTGGGTGTTGGGTTTTCGATATAGTTTAGCAAGAATTTTTTAGGCGCCCATTCACCCCCCCTCTGGTCGCTACTTTCGGTCCTACAAGTGGTATCCGAGCAAGGTTAAGGTTTTCTCATATCTTAACCGATTCTAAACCTAGGTAGTGACCATGACGTCTTCTGGTAAAATCCCGTCCCTAGAAGCTTTTGGCTATACTTATTGGAAGACTCGCATGCGAGCATACCTTATGAGCCAGAGCTCGGACATATGGGAGATTTGTGTTCATCCTAGTTTCACCATAACGACTATTGCTGCGGATACTGCTGCAGATGTAATTACCGAGCACCAAAATAATAATAAGGCGGTGAATATTTTATTTTCTAGTCTAGGTCCTAGTGAGTTTGAGCGTGTTAGCCATCTCACCACTGCTCGAGAGATTTGGGCTACCCTCCAGGCACACCATGAGGGGACAGCTCAGGTCAAGGCTAGGCTCTACCAGACCTACCGGCGTGAGTATGAAAATTTTTCACAGAAGCCGGGTGAGACTGTTGAGGCTTGGTTTGGTCGCTTTCAATCGATCATTAACAAGCTTCGTGTTAACAAGGCCGAGGGTGATCAGCTGGTCTCGGATCATGAACAGGCGCTTAAGGTACTCCATACCTTGGACCCTAAGATCTGGGAGATCAAGGTCTCTTCTATTGTTGAGAGCACGTCTTATGATACCTTGACCATCGCAGAGCTTTTTAGTAAGCTCAAGGCCTCAGAGGTCGATATCCAGTTGAGATCAAATCTCACTGGTTCTGGATCAAAGAGGGCGCTTGCGACACCATCTGCTGATCCTAATTCCATGAGTTGTACTGCGTTTTCCTTGATGTCTATTTCCGAGGAACAACTTGATACTCTAGGATATGATGATCTGTGTTTGTTTAACAACCGGGTGCGACGTGTCTATGATAAGCGAATGTTTAAGAGACACGGCACAAAATACGGGTGCTTTGAGTGTGGTGATACATGCCATTTCATCGCCGACTGCCCCAAGCAAAAGAATTACAAGAAGGGCACCGACGGCAACTCCTACAACTCCGGCAAGTATGATAACTCCACAAAGGGCAAGCCCAAGACAAGATTTTTTCGAAAGGCTCTAAAGGATTATAGGCGTGAGAACAAGAAGCGAGACAAGACCTTCTTCGCCGAGATGGAGAAAAGATACTCCAAGAGACCCTCGTCTTCCTTCTCGTCTTCAAGTTCAAGTGATGAAGAAATCATGATCAGGAAGGGGAAGGACATGGACAATCCGGCGGGCCTCTGTTTCATGACCTTCGGGAAAAAGCTGAAGAGTCGCTCACGTCACAACCGAAGACCCCACAAGAGCTTCTGCTCAATGGCTCTTGGGGAGAAAAAAGAGAAGAACTCCTCCGACGACGACGATGAGAAGGCATCTTCCTATGAACAAGAAGTTGTTAATGTACTAGAACAGAACAGTCAGGAGTTGAAGTATAGGGAGAAACTGCTTAGAGGGGCTAAGAAGAGGATATATGAGCTTGAGAGTGAGCTTGCCACAACAAATGGTAAGATTGAGAGTCTGTCTTCTTCCCCTTGCTTGGGTGATAGTGGTGAGTGCCCTAACTGTGAGGTGTTGTTGTGTGACCTGACGACTCTTAAGTCTAGGTACACAGAGAGAGTAGATGAGAGAGACGCTTTGGCCACTGAGCTTGAGAGCGCTCAACAAGAGCTAAAAGATGCTCATGCCACTGTCGTCGCACCTTGTGTAGACTGCCCATCCCATTTAGCTAGTATAGCTGAGCTGAGAGCCAAGAGTGATGAGCAGTTGAGCGAGTTAGCTAGAGTGAGAGCTGAGTTGGAGCAGACTAAGCTAGAGCTGGAGACTTTGTCAGTTCCATCCACTGTTTGTGAGAACTGCTTGTCTCTTAGACTGGAGTTGATTAAGCAGAAAGCCGAGAAGTCTGTCCAAATAGATAGAGAGTGTGAGACCTACTTGTCTCAGGTGGAGGTTCTAGCTTCCTTGAGAGAGGAGCTAGCTGATGCCCAGAATGAAAACTTCTACCTCCGTTCTATCCTCAGTTGGATCAGTGCTAGAGAGCCACAGCTCGACATGATGATCCAGCAGTTTAAGAGGCAGGATGGGTTTGGGGTAGGCTACACCTACACCAAGGCTGACTTTGAGAGTTCCATTAGCCGGGCAGTGGAGTGGAGTAAAATGACTCCTGAGCAGAGATACCCCAAGACTCACTCCACCGAGTCTTTCCAGGCTAGTCAGCCCAAGGACGGTGTGTTCCAAGAACAGCCCAAAGCTCCACCTAAAAAACAGATCTGGATCCCAAAGCCTAAAACTCTCCACACTTCTCTTGATTCTTTACCTGGACCCTCTCACACCAAAGATGATACACCCAACACCACCAAGCCTAAGAATCCCAAGCCTCAACCACATACCAAGAAGCCTACCTATCACTGTGAGTTTTGTCAGAGAGACGGACATCTTGAGGAGTTTTGCTTCAGGAGGAAGTGGGTTGAGCGAGCAGAGAGAGCTCGAGGTGGGCAGGAGCAGTTCTACCAGCAGCGTGGTAGACAGAGAGTTCCTCGACGTAGAGAGAGGCTAGAGGCCAGGACACGTCGTGTAGGTGGTGGTAGAGGAGACGATTTTTATGATCGTTCTCCGGAGGGTGGTTTCCGTTCCGGCAGAGTTCCAGATCATTATGGATACGATGTTGGACCTCGTGACCATGATTTTAGGAAGAACAGAGGACCGCGCTTTGAGCCGCGTTTTGGTCCTGACTCATATGATTCGTTCTGCTTTCCTACATACGAGCAGATGGCTCGACACTGGTTTAACACCTTTTGCCAAACCTAGCGTTGGACCGTTTGTTCCCACTCATGACTTTTGATCTTGTTTTGGGAGTTGTGTATCCTTTTTAGGATATTTTGAGTCAGATTTTCATTGGTATCAGTTTTACTTTCTTTTTTATTTTTTATTGAGTCTTTTTGTGTGCGTTCATATTATGCATAATCATCAATCACATTTTGAGCTTGCTTCTGTTATATGATTAATCTGCTTTACCTTCTCTAGCCGGTATATGTTTTTGATTACTTGTCGATGATCATGTTCTGTTTCAGTTCACATGATATATCTGATATTTGTCATATGCATGGCTTTTATGTTTTAAAATTGAAAAATGATCACCATTGCTTCTGGTAACTAGCATGTGTAGGCTGAATGTTTTCGCTATCTTTTACATGCCTTGTAGCTAGATCCTTACTTAGATGCAGACATGCAGCTTGGACATTTATATGCTTTAAATATGAAAAATGTGCTATAAAAATGATAAAAAAATTTAGAAAAATGAAAAATTTATGCATTTTTATGATTATCAGAAAAGATCCAGGTGGATTTGCTTTGTCGCATTGCATTGTTCTAGACTACTTACCATAGCACTTTGGTATGAACTAGGACGGTGTAATGTATGCCAAGACCAATGTCTTAAGTTTCTGATGGTCCAGTTCTGGCCTAGGCTTGACTTGGTCGGTTAGCATAAGGTTTGACATGCAAATAACCCCTGGCAGAAATGAAAAATAAAAGGGAAAAAGAAAAAGTCTGAAAATTTTAAAAAGATGACAAGTTTGCTGAAGCACTTTGTTTTGGACAATGCTTATCTTAGTAAATATCAGTTAGTTTTTGCATCTCACGCTTTACTTTTCTTGTCAACTAGAAAATGTGGTGATGCTTTTATTTACAAAAATCAAAAAATGTGTGCTAATGACTCTCTTTAGATATCATCTGTTGCACTGATCATGTCATGTATCTTAGATAGTATATCTTTTGCTATACCTGTTAGACGTTATAATTGCAGTTAATCATATCTAAGAAGCATGCTTTTCATACTCCACCTACACCCCATCTGCATTCATAGCATATTTTGAGGGGGAGCTGCATTTCAGGGGGAGTTCGTGTCTATGTCTCTTTAGAGTGCATTTAGTCTCACTTGATGAGTCCAATTGTCAACAAGGGGGAGAAATTTTGGAGTACATTTTTTAGCTTTCTCTGGGATTTATTTTAGGGGGAGTTCCTTGTTGGTAATTCTGAGATTGCATTTTTTAGGCTTTATTTTTTGGTTAACCATAATGACCCATTTTTCTTGCTTCTGTTTGGCTTTTGGTCATTAGGGTTAAACTTTTATTTTCTTTCTTGTATTTTATTTTGTCTTTGTTTTTCCTGTTTCCACATGTTTTGCAGGTTCTGAAGATGAGCTGAAGAGGGTGTTGACAATGCACTCATCAAGGGGGAGATTGAGAAACCATCTTGAAGAATATGGTTTTGATATTCCAGATGTGATGAGTGATTGTCAACAGAAGTCAAAGGAAGGGAGATATAAAGACCTACCGAGTCTGAGGCGCATGTGACTCAGGTACACGGGCAGTGAGCGACGGCCAGGCAGAGGAGCCGCGGAGTCGGGGGCTGGCCCAATCCGGGTACATGGCTAGGAGCGGCAGATGATCCACTGGTCTGTTGACTGGGTTTGACTTAGGTACACGGGCGGCGAGCGATTGCCGGGCTGAGGAAGCTGCGGGGTCGGATCGGCCCAATTCGGGTACCCAGTGCGAAGACGGTGAACGCTTTGTCAGTTTGGGCGCAAAACTGACAATCTATGATTAATTCATTTTTTAGGGTATTAATATTTAGTTTTTAAGTTTAGAATATTTTATTCGAGCCAGGTGATTTTTCTAAGAATATTTTGGTAATTTTCGGAATTTATTTTAGAGTCAGTGTTAATTTACCTTAGGGGTAAATTAGTCTTTTCATGTATTAGGAGTCGCCTATAAATAGGCCCCTATCCGCCCTGGGGATAGATGACTGTTTTTTAATAGATCAATCTTAAGTCCATTTTCGTCGCCGCATTTATTTTTCTCCTCCGAAATCGTGGCGCCGGCGAGCTATTTTTTTCTTCACGGCGTGCAGGACCTGCCGATGCAAAGCAGAGAAGAAGCAAGGCAGTAGCTCCATCCGGTCACGTCTGCGGCCGGTGTGCATTCATGCGTAAGCTACTGCTGCTACGGCTTTCCTTCGCACGGAGTCCAAGGCATATTTCCTACATTGCTGCATGCAGCAGAGCACTTTCCTGTGACATCCGGAGCAGCAGCCACACGGGTCCACATCAGAGCACTGCACCACAAGCAGCACACTGAAACTCCATGCACGCGCACTCGGTCAGCAGTCCAGCGGCAAATTTTTCAGTCCGGCGTGCGCGTTCAGCAGTGGTACATCAGCCGAACGCAGTCACACGACGGAAAGCTTTCGGCGACATCGGCATCGTGCAGATCTTCTGCGGAAGAACATCAAACAGATGAACAGGAAGACGCATGTAAGTTTTATAATCTCCTATTTTTTAGTAGATCATTTTTAGAGATAATCATCTATTAATTAATTAGCAGAAAATTTGTTTAGAAATTTCGTGTCAATTTAATCTGCCAAATTATTTTTAGTAATCGCATATTTTTGTTGATATATGTTTAATCTGCTTATATAAAAAGTTAAGAGAAGTTTATTAGTCGCACTAGTATCTTTAATTCAAGTATTTACCTGAAATATTTGTAGGTTATTTCTGAATTAATTTTTGGATGATCCATATTTTATTCAGTTAATTAGTATTTTATTTTTAGACTGCAATCTGAACATTTTATTTATTGTTTTTATTACATCATTAAATATGTCTATTGCCCACTCTTATATACTGCAATGATTCTTTTTAGTTTAGCTTTAATATCATATTAATTAGGACACCATTCATTTTTAGGCTAGACAACTAAAGTACCAGTAATTTACTTTACTAATATTGTTTGTCCGGCTAAATTGGTTGGGTGTTGGGTTTTCGATATAGTTTAGCAAGAATTTTTAGGCGCCTATTCACCCCCCCTCTGGTCGCTACTTTCGGTCCTACACTTTTCCTTTATAAGAAGCCCGAGGATGCCGTTTACGTGGCGTGAGCACTCAGGACCTGCTCGTTCAACCATAATCTAGTTCCTACCCCGGTATCATTAAAAAGTATTAGTATGTGTTAAAAACTAAATTGACGAAAGGAATACATTATAGACTTTCTATAGCAACTTACCTATTTCTTTCGGATCGAATGAGCGCACGATCAACTACTGCCACTGGTCGTCTTGGGAGTGACGAAGGACCACGCAACCACACTGCAGCCGTTTCCATAGCCTGCTCCTCTCCCTCTGCCCCAACCTCCTCCCTACCCTCTACCCTAACCTCCTCCTCCTCCACCCTAGCCCGCTCCTCCTCCACCTCATCCGACACGTAATCAACGTCGCGACGGGATGCCGGTATCTGGCTGTTAGTTTCACTCGAGGGCGCGGGTGCCTTTCCTCTCACTACTGACTTCTTCGTTCTCCCACCTCGAGGTCTAGATGAGGACCCGACCTCATCTTGAGAGCGGGTGGATTTACCGTCTTTTCCTACTACTACACTTATAATTTTCTTTAAACCCCCCACCATATTTCAATCACCTGCTACGAAAAAGAGTAAATCACTTTAGATAAACCGTGAAATGTGTTATAAACGCATTTAATCAAAAATTAGACATAATTCTCATACAACTGCTAGAAATAGTCATCGTTGTCCAGATTTGCTAGATCATATGTATCGTCATCACTATCACGTGATATGATATAATCGTTCAGCTGATCAGGAGGTGGAATATTGTCATCACTTTGATTTCCTGAGTGTAATCTCTCTAGCAGTTCTAAGTCTCTTCCATTCTGAATCTAGTCTCCTTCGTTGGCATCGGCACCACTTTCGTTATCTACTTCCATCGTCTTCGTCAAGTCGATAACAAACATGCCTGGTAGCCTATCTTCTTAAAAGAACTCTCCATCGTATGTGTTCGGGTCTATGTTATAGTCTTCGTTGTTGGGAACAAGTAGTTTACCGTGTGGTGACACCTTATACACAACATCCCAACCTTTAAGACATGCGATGGTTTTGCACGGGTAAAGGAGATAGTAAACTTCTGTTGCCTGTTGAGCCATGATGTAAACATCTTCACTCAGCAAGGTGGTATCTTGACGAATTTCGATTAAGCCAAGTTTGGGAGTCTGTCTCACTACTTTGGGATTGAACTAGTGGCATTTAAATATAACGGGATTAAGAGGTTTGCTCCCGTCGAAACTCAATTCGTATATTTCTTCGAGTCGTCCATGTAGTCAACCCCGTCTGTACCGAGAGTAAAAAACTCTGGAATTTGTGGTTCTTCGGTTAGGTCGGCTCTGTTCATAGCTTGTTGTGTGGAAACGATAGCCATTTACATCGTAAGCTTTGAATGTCTTGACCTTGTAGGCACAACCATTCGCAACTTGCCTCAACTCGGAACTCATTGTCGTGTCGGTTCTTCCCTATAGGTTTAAACGTGATGAACATGTATATTAGTCGCATATAAGATATAATTGAAAGGTAGAACTAACTAAAAGTTACGTTAAAGAAATACCTTAGTTTTGAAAGGTTTGTCAGGACATACAACATAATCAAACGCCACTCTTCATGCTGCAAGGTCTTGTTAGCAGCACCACTTGCAATTCCTAGTTAGCCCCTGAAGATGCTGAGATTTGATTCTTCTTCTGGAAGATTGTAATGGGAAGGTGGATTATGCATGCTAGGAAGATTGTCCGCATAATATCTAGTTGTGAAGTTTGACACCTCCTCCAAAACATATGCCTCTGCTTTGGATGCTTCAATTTTGCATTTATTCTTACATTTATTCCGAAGAATCTTTTGGAATCTCTCAATTGAATAGCACCAACGGCTCTAGACCGGACCTCCCATCCGGGCCTCATACGGAAGGTGCAAGATCATATGTTTCATCGGATTGAAAAAAAACAGGCGGAAAGATCTTTTCTAGCTTGCATAATAACACGGGCGCTAGTGTCTCCATGTCTGCTACCACGGTGTGAGACAACTGTTTAGCACAACGTTGCCGGAAAAAATTGCTCAATTCAGCTAGAACTCGCCAGACATCCTCGGGGACATAGCCACGAATCATGACCGGGAGCAGCCACTCAATCCATATGTGATAGTCATGACTTTTGAGTTCGTTAATTCGCAGAGTAGCTAGATTAACTCCCCTCTTCATATTAGCTGCATAGCCATCAGGAAACATCAAGGTTTGAAACCACTCAAGTACTTCCCTCCTTTGTCCCCTTGTTAGAACAAAATCAGACTTTGGTTTCGTCCAGGATTTCCCGCTTCTAGGAGGTATCATGTCGAGCTTGGGTCTGTTGCATATAGCCGCTTGATCCACTCGGGCCTTGACGTTGTCTTTCGTCTTCTCAGGAATGTCCATGATTGTGCTGAAAATGGCCTCGGCAACATTTTTCTCGGTGTGCATCACATCAATGTTGTGCGGAAGGAGAAGATCATCGAAATAAGGAAGATTCCATAAACATGGCTTGTGAGTCCATGCATGATGCTCACCATATCCGATAAAACCAGCTCCTTGTGTATTAATTTTCAAAGACTCTAATTGAGCACGAACATCGGCCTCGGTCATTTTAGTTGGTGTTGAGCCTTTAACAGACACACCTTTTGTAAATATTTTCTTATCCTTCCTGAATTGATGGTTTCGAGGAAGGAATTGTCGGTGCTTGTCAAACGAGGAATATTTTCCACCCTTAGCCAGCTAAATGAACTTCAGAGTCGACCAAAAAATCGGGCATGCGAACTTCCCATGCATGCACCAGCCACAAAATATCGATTATGCTGGTAGGTCATGCAGAGAGTAAATATATCAGACATGCATTCTGAAGTTTGTCTTTGTAGATCGGTCATATGTGAACACACCGTCTTCCCATGCACGGACCAAATCATCCATCAAAGGCTCCATATACACACTCATATTTTTCCCGGGTATTCAGGCCTTGAAATTATCAAGGACAAGAAAATGTTCTATCGTTGAAAGATGACGCCGGGAGGAGGTTGAGAGGAATAACAAACATTAGCCAACAACTGTATGCGGCAGCCGTCATACCATATGGATTGAACCCATCTGTTGCTAGAGCAATCCGTACATTACGTGGCTCTAAAGCTTTCTCGGGATAGAGCGGATCAAACTTTTTCCACACTTCTCCATCTGATGGATGACCTAACTTGTCTGGGTTGTAACGAATCCCATTTTTATGCCATGTCATCTGTTTGGAAGATTCGTCAGTCATGTACAGCCGTTGGATCCTCGGTACGAAGGGAAGGTACCGAAGGATCTTCATGGGAATTGAGAGTTGTTTCTTCGCACCATCATCGGAGTCTACCTCAAGATACCTAGAGGATTTGCATTTCACGCAGCAGGTTGCGCCTGCGTACTCTTTCCTAAATAAAATACATCTGTTGGAACAAGCATGTATTTTCTCATAAGGCATCTTAAGTGCACGGAGGACTTTCTTCGACTCGTACATGCTCTTTGGAAGATTGTGACCTTCTGGAAGGAGGCTACCAACAACCGTCAGCATAACATCGAAGCATTTTTGACTCAAGCGAAACTGGGACTTAATGGCCATTAGCCGTGCGATGGCATCCAGTTGAGAAACCTTAGTGTTTTCGTGAAGAGGTTGTTTGACACGGACAACATGTCATAAAATGCTTTTGCCGTTGGCTCCGGCACTTCCTCTTCACGTGCTTCGTCAAAATGCGCATCTTCAAAGTCATCTAGCATGAATCCAACCCCCCCTCATCATCGTCTATGCGATGTCGCAACACCTCGTCTATAGGACGTTGGGACTCACCATGATACGTCCAACGGGTATAGTTTGGCATAAACCCATATTTGCAAAGGTGTTTACCCATGGCATCTTTTGTTTGTCGGCGCTTGTTCACGCACTGACTACATGGACACCCGGTCTTGTCACATACATTCTGTCTACCAAACGTCGTCTCTAAGAATACTTTAGTGTTATTGATCCAATCCATGGTCACCTCAGCCTGACTAGGGCGACCCATGTACATCCACTCACGATGATCCATCTTGTACTAAACTAGAAAACAACACCCGTGTTTAGGGGTTAGAGAGAAACGAGATGCATCTAACAGTCTAATAGGTAAAGATAGGTCCTAATCCCACCAGAGAATGCGTAGATTGAGCTCGTTTTCACACTCTGTTCCGATCCCACCCAAAATTTCGGTAGCACCTCCAAACGCACGTCTAGGAAACATGCCAAGAGGATGTGCGTTCGGAGAACAACAGGGAGGTGCTGCCGAAACCCTGGGTCGAAACGGAATGGGGCGTGAAAACGAGCTCAATCTACGCATCCTCCGGCTGTCTAAACGTGGACAGTTTGAAATAGTTACGGCCACAGATATGAAAAGACATGCATATTCCAAACCGTAACTCTTCCGAACGGGAGACGACTAGGTTACGCGACAATAACTAGAAAATATAAATTTTTACAACATATCTCTCTAATACTCAGAAAATCTAACAAAACTCGCAAATATATATCATGACACGATGGCCGCATCCACTCCCACATATATATCACATCCACATACACATAAAATTTCTAAAACATTTATATTAGAACATTATATACATGTCATTGCATTACTCATTTTACATGTCATTGCATTTTAATAATCAAACATGAAATTATATTTTATACATGGCAAATTTTACATCTAATTAAACAATGATTTATATTTTGAACATGACAATTACACATTGCAACTTGTACATTAGAACAATATTGAACATGACATTGCAATATAAAATCTACAATTAGAATGACATTGCATTGCATTTTTTACAATTACAAAAGATATTGCAATATAAAATCTACCACTAACATGACTTGCACGAATGAATATCTACAATGCAAAATGGCCAATTCTCAGTAGAAGGTTCCATCAGAACAATTATTATTTATTTCAAGCTATTTTGGCTCTTTCTTAATCTTAAAAAAGAAAAAAAATCGTAATGGAATGGTAGGATGAAAAAAAGAAAAAATCAAAAGAAGTGTGGAAAAAATGACAAGGGGGCTTAACCGGTATGGGTTGGAGGGGGCGGCCGGAGCTAGGGGGACGGCGACCGGAGATGGAGGGGGCCGGGGACGTCGGCCGAAGATGGAGAGGGCGAGCGGGGCCGGTGGCTGGAGCGGCGGAGCCGGGCGCAGGCAGAGAGCGAGACGGCCGGCCGTGGGCGGGCGGCGGTGGGTCCCCCCGGCGGAGGCAGGCGGCCGACAGTGGGGACAACGCGGGAGGCGGGCGGCGGCGGCGCCGGCCGGTGGAGGGCGGCTGGCGGCACGTGGGCGAAGGGCTGCTGGCGGCGGGGTTGCGGCTGGGTGGTCTGGGCAAAGTAAATGTGCGCCTAGATTCAGATCTGTTTTAACCCTATATGGGTATTCGCCGAGTGCCATTTTGGGAGGCACTCGGCGAATCGTCCGACATTGATTTGTTTTGGCCAGAAAAGGTATTTGCCGAGTGCCATTTTGGGGAGGCGCTCGGTGAAGTGTCCGACATGGATTTGTTTTGGCCAGAAAAGTGTATTTGCCAAGTGCCATTTTGGGGAGGCACTCGGCAAAGTGTTTATATTTTTTTAAAAAAATAATATTCGTTGAGTGCTATATTAGCAGGCACTCGACAAATCTTTTATTAATGTTTTTTTAAAAATATAGAAATAGGAAAAAGATAGTAAAAAATTATATTTTTTGGCATGATATAATATACAATAAGTTTTCTCCTACAAAAAAGTTTTAGGTTCAATTAAGTATTTAACTATCAAATTTTTTAAAACCTAAGCAATCTATTCACTAAACTCTAAAGCACATCCTTGAAGATTCATTTGTTTCCAAGAATCATACATGAAATATTTCTCTAAACTTTTTTAATTTTTTTCACATAATATATGCATAATATCATAACACCATGTCAAGTTTCAGAGTTTTTCATTTTTTTTTAAATTATTTAAAATTAAAACACCAAGAATATGTGTCTTGTCGATGGAGTGCAATCATCGTGATATCTTAAATTTTCTTTACTTTTACTATGCAAGGCCTAACTTAGCTATCAAAATAGAAGTATGGTTTTTTAAAAATATGTTGTTGCTTATTTAATACACTTACAATACAAAATTGGGATCTTTCAATTAAAATCCTTTAAACAAATTTAATTAACGAAAAATAGCAAGCTAACTCTAAAAAATGCCAGTTTTTGACATGGTATAAGATACATTAGGTTTTATTAATACAAAAATTTTTAAGTTCAAAAAATATTTGAATATCGATTTGCTTCTAAACCTAACTCATTTCATCCCTAAACTCCTAAACTTTTTAGAAGATTGTCCAATTTCTAAAGGTCATACATGAAAACTTTATCAAAACATTATGAAATGTTTACCATAGTATATATGTATGATATAATGACACCATGTTAAGTATCATATTTTTTAGGCTTCAATTAAAGTTTTTATAATTAAAAAACATTGGTGCTCCAAGTTGCCTGTTGAGTGTCGTAACTTAGATTTTAAATATTTAGATATATTTAGTTGTAAAAGATTACAAATGGAATCATAAACATAAATATGTTTTTTCTATAATTTTTGAGTCATTATTTCATGTACATGCAGTTGAAATTTGACCCACTTCGAAGTAAATCCTAGAAACATGATTAATTTATTAAAAATAGCAAACCCACTCCAAAAAATATGAAACTATTCCATGGCTTAACATAAGTTGCATTATGATTGTAAAAAAAATTCAAGTTCAAAATATGTTTAAAATGTGATATAGACTCAAAATATGTTTTCACATAAAATAATGGGATTTTTTACTTTGCTGAGTGTTTTTATTTGTGGCACTCAGCAAAGTATAGGATTTGCCGAGTGTCCGTTAGTGGCACTCGGCAAACCCAAAAATTCACCCCTGCCGTCATAACGGCGGTAGCAAAAAAATGGGCGGGGGATTTTTCGGCTTGTTTACCGAGTGCCACCTACGTGACACTCGGCAAAATGTTGGAATTGTCGAGTGCCACGATGTTTGCCGAGTGCATGACATTAGGCACCCGATGAAATGCACTCGGCAAACATCGTGGCACTCGCAAACTTTTGTTTTTCAGTAGTGTGTACCGGTTACTGACTGACGAGTAAATACTAAGTACTAACAAAACAATAAAACAAGGGTGTGGCTAACAGGCTAAGCACGGCAAAACTCACATTTTCATTCAGATTTTGGCCCTCTAGTCACAAGCAAGAAAGGTGTTCACCTCTCCACATGGTCTAAACAATGTTCTTTTGCCATTAAAATGAATTAATCACGTATGTAGTCATCACACAGTGGCTCAATGTTCAGATTCTTTTGCTACCTACAAATGCAGAGACTTATCTACTCGAGCAAGCATGCACAGCTGGTATTCCCTAGTTATCTTCTAGATCTTGTCCTTTTGCATTTGATGAACAAAGGCAGTTTTGCAGGGAAGAAACTGCTCTGCTTGCATTATTTCGTTGTTCATGGAAAGGAAGTTCTAAGAAATAAGTTGGCAATTTGTCAATTTGCCAATTTCATTGATAGAAACCAGGACCCAATTCCTTCTTCTGTGTAATAACAGCTTCTGCTGTACTGACTGACCAAGGAAGCTTTTTCCACAATTAACCTCACTATTTCTTTTATTCCATGCTAAGAAATTTTGATAAGATTAGGGATCAATTATAGGTACATTCACACAAAAAAAATCCACAATAGCTAATGCAACCACAAGAGCTAGTTTTAATGAGACCTTGTCGGTATAGTAGTGTGATGATGTCATGATGAGACCAACACAGATGTCAAAACTCAAAACTATCTGCACACAAAAAAAGCTTCGAGAGACAAGAATGGCTATCGCCAACCATGATAGTTTTTAAGGACCTTGGCATTATTGAAGTGTCGTGAAAAGAAAAATAATAGAACCAATTTAGCTGCATGCAACCATCCATAATAGCTTCAGGTATAGCTAATGCTAACCATTATATATAGTTTTGTGGGACCTGGCATGTCACAGCCTAAGGGTGCATTTGATTATGTTGTGAGCTATAAAAAAACTATGATGAGTTATTTGTTGTGAAAAAACTGTTGTATGTTATCTGCTGTGGAAAAACTAAAAGTCATTTGGTTGAAACTTCTGTGAAAAAACTGTTATGTGGTGACTGTTTTTTATAACTTACATAATTTTCATCATTATAATATACTATACATATTGGTGGCTGTGGTGGCCCCCATCTGTCAGTGACACACTAATGGCATATTGGCAAACCGTAAAAATTGTAATGGCACGGAAAAAATTAACCCAATATAAATAGGAAACACTAACTAGAAAATATATTAAATAAATAAAAAGTGCATAGTTCATCTCATAAAGTAAATGACAACCACATATTACCTCATAAAATTAAGCAATGCAATACAAACCATAATAATGTTAGATCAATCAAGACACCTTGAATTCATGCTATTTAATCTGTACTAAAAATCAGAAAAGCAGAAGCAAAAAACATGATCAAAACTGCTTTCAAATTTCTACTAGAAAAAACTATTTTTTACGGCCGAAGCAATTTTGGGAAATTCGTTTGATTCAACTTTTGTTTTTTCACAGCAGATTTCAAAAGAAGAACCAAACACACCCTAAACTTTCCTCGTAAAGTTGTACTGACTCAGTGTTCGCAAGGTGAGGCTCACAAGGACTTTGAGCAAAAAGCTACTAGCTACCATGTGTCTGGCTGGGGCTATACCAGTAATTAAAAGGCTAAGACTTTTGCTATCCATCGTGGTAATTGAATGATCGTGGTAATTAAAATAGCTGCATCAATCAGATTTAGATTTTGGCCATATAGAGCGGCCACTGCACTCTCCACCTCATGAAGGAAACTCTGGCACTCACATTTCCAGGAGCAGTTTACTAAATGTATGAAAGATAATAGCATAGGATGCTGAAAGTGAATGTAATCTGTCAGTCAACACAGTGACAAAAAATAACTATCAAACCTACAGTAAGGCGCAACTGAAGATAGTCTGGACTTATCTTTTGCAGAAATACAAGTTTGTTGGATGACCCGAGAAAATTACAATTTTGTGTCATGGGTTGAACCCGTGATGGAATAAAAACCACCGGAAGGATAGTCGGACGGCAACGGCTGCTAGGGATGAGGCCAGGAGGATAACCGGACAGGAGCACCGGCTAGGGATGAGAAATAGAGATCGGGATGAGAAATTAGATTAATTCTTCGTTGCTTTTCAATTAAATACATGAGATTCCTTTATATAGGGAAAACTAATTTAACATAAAAGAAAATAATCTCTATTATACAAACAATATAATCTTCATATCTAATTCCTAACTAAAATCAATATCTCCCTATCTAATCTTACTTTTTAAGGATTCAATCTAATCTAATCTAATCTAATCTTACCTTTTAAAATATCAAATCCCTAATTATCACTATAGAATCAAATCCCTAATTGTCACTATAGTACCCACAGGTATTTCATGCTATAGTCCCGCGTCAGTACAGTCACGTGGGCTTGGCCTAGCAGCCCTGGCCCACTACCTATGACATTCTAGTTCACTGTACCAGCTATAGTTTTTCAATTGATGGTGGTGCTTGGTGAATTTATATTGCCTATAGATGATACTATCAGGCATCAGCCAACAGAAGTTCATCCTTTCTCAAAAAGCAGGTCAGATTGGACTATTGGAGTCTGCTAGTATAAGATGTGAGGTTATAAGTAAATATATGCTTATTATTTTAACAAGGGGAAAAGATTACCAATTTAATTATATTTCCTGTTAACTAGTATGAGTGTCTTACAGTAGATTGAAGAGTAAAAACTTTAGCACCCACAAGGTTAAAGGTATGGAGCATCAATTTATAAGAATATGCTATTGCCATTCCTTCTAGGAAATCTTTGCTTACCTCTTGTGTGATGACCTGAAATAGGAATGAGCAGAACATGTGTTATTTTCCATTCACTCCTCTCAGCCTGTTCAATGTTCCATTTGTTTATCCCATTATTCACAGTATCAGCATAAGAACAGCTCTCATTACTACAAAAGCAACATGGATAATATCACCATATCTTCACCAATAATCTCCACAGATGCAACCTCCATTTGTAAGTAGATGTAATCGATTTTTGTCCCTGAGGGATATCTCAGTTCTGTAAACTTTTGAAACAAACTTGGCAAAATTATGGCAATCAACACAGATGCAAAGATTCTTCATAACCTGGATAGTCAAGCCTGGAGGAGTGTTCATCAACCCAAAAGTTAATGCCAGCTTCTCACTGTGGCCAAGTAGCATGCTTTCTTTCTGCTCATCATCAACATCATGCAGCACACAGCTCAAGTCCGGACCAAAGCTAGCTGCTTTAATATTGGCACATATCTCCTTTATCTTGGCATCTACATCTTTCTTACTGGGATGAAAACGCTCACTTGAATGGAAGGTGTGAAGAACATTGTCAAGAATTATCCAGCTCTGCCCTGGTTCCTTGGCCACTGTCTTCTCCAACATCAACTTCCTCACTTTGAAGACATCTTTCCACATCCCAGCAGCAGCATAAATGTTAGAAAGTAATACATAATTTCCAGCGTTTCCTGGTTCCATGTCCAGAAGCTTCTGAGCAACAAGCTCACCAACATGAACATTTGCATGGACTCTGCAAGCACCAAGCAGTGAACTCCAAATTGCTGGAGTTGGCTCGAATGACATATTTTCTATCAAATTTAAAGCTTTATCTAGTTGTCCAGAACGTCCAAGAAGATCAATAACACATCCATAATGTCCTGGGTTGAGAAGTGCACTTTGTTCTTGGACTATAATGTCGAAGATATCAAGGCCCTCATCAACTAGCCCACCATGGCTATAACCAGATAAAGCAGCCAACAAAGTCACGCTGTCAGGTTTCACTTCTTCACACAAATCTTTGAAGAGCCTAACAACTTCATTCCCTAGTCCATGCCTTCGATGTCCCATAAGCATGGCATTCCAACTGATGACTGATCTCTCTGGCATGTTGTCAATCACCCTCCTTGAGCATAACAGTTTACCACATTTGGAGTACATATCGATAAAAGAATTCTGTAGAACAATGAAAAATGGCAATTCTTTATGAAGTATTATCCCATGGACTTGCTTGCCATAATCCAGAGAAGCTAACCCAGACAATGCAGTGACAAGGGCTGCGAAGGTAACATAATTGCATTGCATCCCATCACTGTACAATTGCCGGAACAAGTGCAAGGCTTCTCATCAAGGCCCTGTCGGGCATAGCCAGATATAATTGCAGTACACGAAACTACATCCCTTTCTAGAAGCATGTCAAATACCCCACGAGCTTCTTGGATATTCTCTGACTTGGCATACATGTCGAGAAGGGAACTCCCAAGTCCAGACAAACATGTGAGATTCAAAATTTGTCTTGACTGCAAGAGAATGGACTTGCTTGACCTGGTGTCTACCTTCAGGACCAGAACATGATGTAAGAACAGTTGCCAAAATGAATTCATTAGGCTTACATCCTGTCAGTGTCATGTAGAAGTGAAATTGATATAAGTCGCTGGTTGTGATTGCAAAGGATAGCGATGCTTCACAGGAACACTGGTTAGTGGTTACTGGTGGGTGCTGATCAGAGCTCTTCGTGATTGCTGCTATTGCTGGAACAATTAGATAACTAGAGAACAGGATGAGAAGGAGAGAACGTGGTAAGAAAATAGATTAAACCTTGTCTGCTTTATTCCTTCAAGTGCTGTTACGTATATAGGGGAAGGACCCTAAATCCTATTAGAACTCAATCAGATAGCAGATAGGAAACTAAAATAACCATAACTAATCTGGCAACTAAGGATCCAAGCCTGCCAAATTAGGGACCGAACCAGATCCAGCTGGATCTGAGTTTGAGTCTGAGTCGGTTTTGGGCTGGATTATGGGCTTGGTCCTGTTGTAGACAATTCCGACTCTAACAGAAATGTATTACACATTTCACAAAAATTATTATAGGATGAACACAATCTTATACTTGCAGTTAGTAATATCCATACCCAACGGTTCAGAACATTAGTTGCACATACCTACATGACAATGGTGTTTGCAAAACAAACATCCAAACAGGAGATATTGGGTACCAACTTGAGAGGATGTCAGGAAGGTAAGGGAGACATAAAGGTTGGTTGTAGAATTGTGGTGACAATGTTCTAAATTTTTGCAACAGTGACAACAGATCTACCAGGTACAGACACATTCACTACCCTATAACCATGCATTAAATCAAAGGCAAGCAAACTCCTACATAATGGATGTCAGCTAACACATCTAACATAGGTAGATTATATAACACTAATTTGTACGAGCACCAGAAAACATGTTATGAAATCTAGTTTTTTCTGTCATTCTTGCTCATTCAACCGAATCCAGCAGAAAAAGTATCATATCTGTAGTGTTATGCCACTTGCCTATCTGTCAGGTCAATTTGATTCTTCTGTGAAACGACTCGCCAGAAAAAAGTTCAAACGTTTTACCAGCTCTGAGCATCTGGATGAACAGATTCAAGGCCTCCCACACGCTTTCCTGTTTGAGAATATCCCCAGATCATGAATGCTCATGAGACCACACCGCTCTGGCATCCCGTCGAGCACGTTGCGCGCGTCCGCCAGCGTGCCGCACCCCACTTACATGATGACCAGCCACGTCGCCAGGTACACCAGCGGTCGGTAACTAGCAGTGATCCTGCGATCGTGGATCAGGCGCCCCTCCCGGAGCGCCCTCCTCTCGATGCACGACGTGACGGCGGCGTCGTAGTCGTGGAACCAGGCGGCTGTCCCCGCAAGCACCGCCACTGACGGGGCGCTTTGCGGCAAGCCGGATCCACGGAGCGCGCGGCGCGCCTCCGCATACATCCGCCAGAGCCCGCGCGCAGCAACCATGGAGCCTCGCGGGCATTTCCTGTTAGTTTCTAGGCCTTTCCTACGCAACATTGACAAACCACCCCAAAAGATCGATCTAACATAGAATAGCTACTGTTTCTTGCAAGGAATTGGTAGACACCTTATATAGGTGAGATGAAACTAAAGGTAAGAATCCCTAGATATCTAATGACTCCTTAGAAAGAGGATGACGGCCCGTGGGCTCTCTCCTTTGGCCCTAGAGGCCGAGGATGGGGCGATCCCTGTTCCTCGACATGGGAAGGAAAAATTCTCGGATGATACAGTCTCAAGGTCCAGGACATCGTTTTTGGGCTGAGAAAGTTGAATGACCATGGTGCGGAGGCGTCCTCGCAACCTCCGCTTTCTACTCCCCTCGTTTTGCCAGACGGTTTGGCTTCTCATTCCTGGAGTTCGGGGAAGTCGAAGTGGTTGTGGGTTCCTCGCGGGGTTCCTTTTGAAGCGTCGCTAGGGTTTTCTGCTTCGGCTGCAGACATCAGGCAATTTGGGACCGTGGCGCGTCGGATCCACCGAGTTGCCCCGCGGTACGTTGATTCTCGCTCCTTTTCTCAAGTTGTTTCGGGTGTTTCGATGGCAAATCCTTGGAGAGCTAAGGTCGCGAGTAACAAGCAGCGGCTAGTTCGAGATGAGAGTTGGGGGAATCTGAATAGAGTTGATCGGAATCAGAATGAGGTTGTTGAGCATCAAGCCTGGCAGAGAGGTGGGGGGTTTTTTGCTCCGGATGATGTGTGGAAAGGCGACCGAACTTAGAAACCTAGGGCTAATCCTCCCGGGCTTGCTCCGGGGCTGCCTCGCAAAGAGATGAAAAACCCTAGAGATGCTCGTTCGGATGAGATGACGTGCTTCAAATGTGGGAATCTAGGCCATCATCAAGCACAATGCTCGAATCTAGCTTTATGCTATGCTTGTAAGAAGACCGGACATATTTCTGCTCATTGCCCTGAGATGCTTATGAAGAGAGTTGACAAACTGGATCTATCAGATGTTGGTCGTGAGATTTGTGGTATCAGTATGCTGAACCAAGCTTTCTATAATTTGGTTTCTGATGATTTTTTTGAGCAAAAGGGATCTGGACCAATTGCTGGTATCCTTACCGTGCTCAATGGGTTATGCTCTGAGGAGCGAATTCTTATTGAAATGAAACACATATTTGATGTTCCTTGGGAGTGGACTGTCAGACAATTGGACCAGAATGAGTACCTTATTGAATTCCCATCTATGAGTATTCATAGAGAGGTTACCAAGTTTAAGAGCTTTAATTTCCAAAAATTCCTGATCCTCGCTTGTGTCAGTTTGGGTGAAAGCCCTTGGTGTTCCGCCTGTGGCCAGGAATGAAAAGTTAATGCGGAGGCTTGCGCACCTCATTGGCTATCCGATGAAGATTGATTCTGATTCTCTTAAGAAGTTGGGGCCAATTAGGGTGCGGGTGATGTGCCGCGAACCAACTCTCATTGAGGGGGTGTGAGAAGTGTTCGTCAATTTTAAGGGATACAGAATCCGTTGGATTCCGGAAGTTGAGTTTAAGAGGTCTGATCCCCCAAAACCTGATGATATTAAAGTGCCAACCGTGAGACGCAATCTTCCTAATCAGTCGGGTCTTGTGGCTAACCAGAAAGAGTTGAAACCTAATGATAATCCTCCACCTACATTGGGTCAGTCTTATAAGGATACTAGTGGGGATCATAAAGACAAAGGGAAAAACAGCTTGAAGATTTGCCGACAGATGATGATTTCTCTGACGATAGTGGGAAAGTAGACATCCCTGATTTCATTGATGACCAATCTGGAGATGATTGTGGTGATTTGCTTGAGTATGTGCACAAATCTTATGTCCCTGTTGAACCGGGGCAAGTTGCCGGATGTTCTAGGGTGATTGAGGATGTTTATGAAACTGTGAACAATCAAGTGGATCAGTCTGAAGTTGAATTAGTGAAATCTCCTCATACTGAGTCATCCATGGCCATAGTGTCGCATAAAGCTAATGAGTTTGTGGAGATGCTGGTTGCTTCAGAATATCAAGTTTCCTTACCAACTGTTAAAGGTGACGTATTTGGAGCTCCACAAGAGGGTGATCAGAGAGATGGTTTTGATGTAGTTCCTAAGAAGGTTAAGAAAGGGAGGAAGACGAGAGGCCCTCCGATTGCTCAAAGGAAAAGTGCTCGTATCAAGAGAGATGGAGTTCCAATCTCGGTGAAAGCGCAACAGAGGAAGGATAAACAAGATGATGTGTCAGGTATTACTCGATTCACTGCTTTCTAAACTATGGACAACTCTTGTTTAGCTAATATTGCTGTAGATGTGGGTGTTAATTTGGGTTCTACTGGAAAAGAGATAGAATAAAATTTAAATTTCCTTAAGGCCAAAGAATTGGCCCAATCCCTAGTTAGTTTGGCCAAGGAACAGACTAGTAGTGCTTCTGCTATGACTGAACCTGATGTTATTAGAGCTCCTCTTGAAGAGATATCCCCAGATAATTGCCTCAAGGTTGGTGTTGCCTCATCTAGTGATTTGTGTGTTGATGGGGGGGAAGAGATTGATGAGGTGGATCATATTCATATTCCTCAATCATGAAAGTTCTTTTCTGGAATATTAGGGGGTTGGGGTCCATTGGAAAGAAAAGATGCTTGGTTGATTTGATTACTAAATATAGATGTGATGGTATTTGCATTCAGGAAACTATTCGTCAATCTTTTGATCAAAGAGAGTTGGATATGTTTTGTTGTCATAGAGATTTCTTTTGGTTGACTAAACCTTCCTCGTGTCACTTGGGTGGCCTCCTTTTGGGTGTGAATTTAGAGGTGGTGACCATTCATCAAGTAGACCAGGGGGAGTTTTTTGTTAGTGTTTGTATGGAACATAAGAGGCGAGGCATTGTTTGGGAGCTTATTAATGTTTATGGCCCGGTCTTGGATGGGAGAAAAAGTGACTTCTTGGAGGAGTTGAGTAGGAAATTTGCGTCCCTTAATGTCCCATTCCTAATTGGTGGTGATTTTAATCTCATTAGATACCCACATGAAAAATCTAGAGGTGTTCCTAACCCTCATTGGATGGATGCGTTCAACTCGTTCATTAATAATGGTAATCTAGTTGAAATCCATAGGGGTGGGGCAAAGTTTACTTGGTCTAACAACCAAGATAACCCGACCATGGAGGTCCTTGATAGAGTTCTGTCCTCCTCTAACCGGGATGCTATTTATCCTCTCATTCTTGTCTTTAGTACTCCTAGAATAGGTTCTGATCACAACCCTTTGGTGGTGGATCTAGATAGAGAGACTCTGAGAATTAAAGCTGGGTTTAAGTTTGAAAGTGTTTGGTTGACAGATGATCACTTTAAACCCTGGTTGATTTCTAAATGGCCTATTAGGAAGTTTCATAATATTATGGATTTTTGGCATGATCACAGATATACTCTGAAAAAATTTATGAGAGGGTGGGGTGCTAATTTTATGAGTAGTTTTCAAAATCAGAAAAACCTTCTTGCCTTGTGTGTCCAAGATTTAGAGATGAGGGTAGAGAGGGATCCTAATGATGAGTTGATTTGGAAAGAGCTGTATGAGACTGAAAATGCTCTTATGAGACTCTATGACCAGGAGGCTTCTTATTGGCACTGTCGTTGTGGTCAGAACTGGCTTCTCTAGGGGGATGCAAATACTTCCTATTTCCATGGTGTGGCCAATGTAAGGAAGCGGAAATCTAGTATTGTTTCTCTTGATTGTGATGGTACATAAATTTTGGAGGCTGTAGAGTTGAAAACTCATATCACCGAGTACTATAAAGCCCTCTTTGGGTCTGACCAATTGCCACCCATTCATTTGTCTAGTGATATGTGGTGTGATAGAAGGTGTCTTGATGATGTAGATGCTGTAGAGTTGATTAAACCTTTCTCTTTGGATGAGGTTGACCTTGCTATTAAGTTAATGAAAACCAACTCTGCTCCTTGCCCTGACGATTTACCCACAGCCTTTTATAAAGCGTTTTGGCCCCAGTTGAGATGCTATTTCAAAGAGATGCTTGATGAGTTGCATGCTGGAAACCTTGAGCTCCATAGGATTAACTTTGGTAGCATTATCCTTATCCCTAAGGTTCAAGATGTCAATGATATCAGACAATTCCGCCCTATTTGCTTGTTAAATGTTTGTTATAAGATTAGTACCAAAGTTCTGATGGCTCATCTGACTAAGTGTATTGATAAAATTGTCGACAAGTGTCAGTCTGCTTTTATTCCTAGGAGAAACATTCTTGAGGGGGTTGTGATCCTCCATGAGGTAGCCCATGATCTCAAGAAAAGGAAGGAAAAGTGGGTCTTTCTCAAGTTGGATTTTGAAAAGGCCTATGATAAGGTTAATTGGGATTTCTTATATAAGGTTCTTGATAGGAAGAAATTTCATGTCCGTTGGAAGAGTTGGATGAAACAGGTTATGGAAGGAGGGAGAGTTGCCGTGAATATTAATGGAGAGCTTGGGGGTTTCTTCAGAACTTATAAAGGGTTGAGGCAGGGTGACCCTCTGTTGGACCGGAAACGGCGACCAGAGGGGGGTGAATGGGAGCTTTTAAAATTTCGGGCTAAAAAACTAGCCTTCGGTTTCTGTTTTGTCTTCTGCGGAACAGGCTTCGAACACTACCTTCGAAGGTCTGGTTCGGAGGTACTTCGACACCTTCGAACACAGGCTTCGGAGGAGCAAAAGTTCGAAGCCAAGAAGACTTCGCTCCACTCACTACCCTCGAAAATCTACTCTACTAAGTCAGTGCAGGCTCCGCACACAGGGTGCTTCGAGCAGGCTTCGCACTTCACCCTTCGCAAGAGTGGACAGCCCTCTGAGTACTTCGACCAAGTACTTGGCGGCAGCAACTGGTGCTGGGCTTCGTACACGAAAGTCTACACGCACACAAACGGACTACGCTAAGGGCTTCGAAACAAGAAGCAAAACGGGCCTCGGTCAGGGCTACGCTAGTAAGCAGCGAGGTGATGCCTCCTGTTACACAGAGCGAACGCACACTGACAAAACACACTTCGCTAGAAAAACAACCTTCGCCTCAACTGGCTTCGGTGCACTACTACAGGCGAGGTATGCAAAGCGAGCTCAAGCAAAAGCACAGGAAACAGGGCTTCGCCGCTTGAACACGGAACACAGAAAAATGAACTCTCTGGATGTATTACAATCGAAGTGTGGCTACAGGAGCTCAACAGTAAATGCTCAAAGTGTTAAATGTTACCTACCGAGCCCCCATATTTATAGCCCACAGTTCACCCAAAGGAAGTGACTACTTTACCCCTAGGGTTTACACAAGATTTGACTCTACAGAACTAAGGGGTACAAAAGGTAGTCCACCTTTATTCTGGAGGCTTTTCTGTCAGCTTTGCAGAGGGGACAGTGTCAGCCTTTTACAGAACAGACAGTGTCAGCCTTTGCAGACTTTGACTTTCTGCAGCCTCCCATCGCACGCGAGGGTGCGGTAGCTTCGGTGAGAAGCCTGAAGCCAGATGGCCTTCGCTCCACCGAAGTCAGTCTCCGATACACTGACGGTTTTGAGCCGAAGCCGTCAAAGCCCTTGGGCCTTCGCACCAACACCTCCGGAGTGGACCACCACGGCTTCGCAGCTTCACCCAGCTCGAACTCCGTCAGTCCGTGTACCGAAGCCATGCAGGCCGAAGCACCTCAAGTCAACCTTGCTCTGGAGCAGGCCTTGCTCCGAAGCCTTCCACCCTCCGAAGCCCCACCTTCGGAGTACCACCCTTCGAAGTCCCTCCTTCGTCCAAGGCCTCCGCATGAAGCATTCCATGAGCCCTTCGTCACAGTGCCTCTCCCCGAGCACACTCCACGACGAGCCTCATCCGGACCATGCCTTCGATGCGCCTCGACTTCTGAGACCTTCGTCGGGTACCTTCGAATGTCTCCCTCCGGAGCACACTTCGAACCCTTGCCTCCGCAGAGGACTTGATCCACCAACTCCGAAGTCACTCCATTCGGAGTACCTTCGAAGTGCCTCACCTCCGAGGACTTTGTCTCGGAGTACCTTCAGTCGGAGCCACGCTCCGCACTCTCTGCCTTCACCTGGCATGCCTCGACCCGAGGACCGACCCGGACCACCTTCGTAGCCACCGTGACGGAGCTCCCCGCTCCCCTGGCATCAAGCCTCCCGCTTGATCCAGGTTCACCTGCTGCGAACCTTGTTCGTCGCCTCCGAAGTCCCTGCGCACCACAGACAAACAGACAAGTGTATCCAGTACTCCGGAGACCTCTCCGGGTTATCAACCTCCGGTACACACTCCGGTGTACCGCCCAAAGTACCGAACCCTTTGGTACACACCCAGTCATCGTGTACTGTCGGACCCCTCCGACATGCACACTCCGCTGCAACAGCTGCAGCAAGCAAACACCGAACACACTTCGGTGAAACCACCTCCGAACACCCTTCGGAGGCACCACCTCCGAACACCCTTCGGAGGCACCACCTCCGAAGCCCCTTCGGAGGTACCCTTCGAACAGAGGGTAAAAAGCCTGTCAATCACTCATCATAAAACACCGAAACCAACCCTTGATTTCTCACCCTCTTTCTCCCCTTCTGTTTAACCTTGTTGGAGACACTCTTGTTGAGATCCTTCTTAGGGCTAAAGAGAGAGGTCACTTGAGGGGGCTGGTACCCCATTTTCTTGAAGGGGGGTTGATCAACCTTCAATATGCAGATGATACGATTTTGTTTCTGGAGTTTTATGATCACAACGTTAGTGTGCTGAAATTTCTTTTGTACTGCTTTGAGGCGATGTCGGATATGAAGATCAATTATCATAAGAGTGAGGTCTTTGTCATGGGTACTACCATGGATGAATCTAGGAGAGTTGCTGATTTGTTCAACTGTAAGTTGGGCGAGTTCCCAATTACTTATCTGGGGATCCTTGTTTCTGGCTCGAAGCCTTCTGTAGCTGACTTTAAAAAAGTGGTGGTCAAGGTTGAGAAGAGACTGTCTAGTTGGAAGTGTGGCCATTTATCTTATGGAGGTAGAATGGTCCTTATCAACTCTTGTTTGAGCTCAATCCCTATGTACACTATGGGGGTCTTTATGTTGCCAGAAACTATTCACCATGAGTTGGATAGAATAAGAGCTGGCTTCTTCTGGGGTGGCCTTGATAAGAAGAAAAAATATCACTTGGTTAATTGGAAAAACGCTTTGTATGACGAAAGACTCTAGGGGCTTGGGTTTTCTGGACTGTAGAGCGATGAATTCTTCTCTTCTTTGTAAATGGATCTTTAACCTGGAATCGAGAAATGAGGGTTTATGCTACTCTCTCCTCAGAAATAAGTACTGCAAAGATAAAGGTTTTTTCCAATCTTTGGTTATGGGTTGCTCCTACTTTCGGAAAAAACTTCACGGAGTTAAGAGTTGGATTCAGAGGTGTTGTGGGTATCGTTTGGGTTCAGGGAGTAACACTTCCTTTTGGAGAGATGTTTGGTTTGAAGACATTCCTCTCAACATCAGATTTTTCAAGATTTATGAGATTTGTAGCAATCCCCTTGCTACCGTGGACAATGTTTATGGTGATGGCAATTGGAATGTGGGTCATAATCGTTCATTGTGTCTTGAGGATTTGGATCATTGGGATGCGCTTCAGGCTTTACTTGGTGAGGTTGTTTTGGATGGTGACCATGATACTATGATCTGAGAGTTAGATAAGAGATGTTTTAATACCCGTTCTATTTACCGGATGAGTGTCTTTGGTGGGGTTAAGGATGATACTTGCATGGCTATTTGGAAGAGTTGTATTCCTCTCAAAATAAAAGTATTTATTTGGATCCTGTTTAAGGGGAGAGTCCCGGTGGGTTGTCATTTACGGAAAATGGGTTGGCCTGGAAACCCCAACTGTAAACTCTATGGCTGTCTCGAGGATATTAACCATCTTTTCTTTTGGTGTCGGCTTGCCCAGTTTGTCAGGGCTTTTGTGAGAGATGCACTTAACTAGACCGAGTGTCCGATTGATGTTATCTCTTTTGTTTGTGCCCATCTTAGTCATATGTCCTGGGATAAAAAAAGATTAGCATTTGGGTTTTTGCGAGCTATACCTGGGCTATTTGGCTGTTTCGTAATCGTTTTATCTTTCAAAATATGATTCCTGGGAATGTGATGAGCTTGTTATTTCGTATCTTATCTTTTCTTTCTTAGTGGCAGATTCTTACCCCGGTGCGCTCAAAAGAGGTTTTCTCCAACTGCCTTGCATCTCTGCATGCTCACATCAAGACTGAATGATAGCGGGAGGTGCCCCTAGTTCGGGTTGGCCGACTTTCTAAAATGTTTTTGTTGGACTTCTGGCTGCTATGGGTTATGATGTTTGTGCTTCTCATGTACTCTTTGCTCCCCTCCTGTGTTTTGTTGTGTAGTTTTGGACTTCGCTCCGAATGTTCTCCCAGGTGTTGGTTCTCTGCTTGTGGGCGCTAGTTTCTGGTGGTGAGAGTTGTTATGTGGGTTGTCTTGGATTGTTTCTTGTATAGCTGGTATCCCCAGCTTTTGCTGTTACGTTCTTGCTTTCTAATAAAGCCGGACCTTTTTGGCATTTTTTCAAAAAAAAACTAAAGGTTAGTAGCAACTTAGCTCACTAGTTCACCCAACCCAAATGATCCAGTTACTTAACATTCCATACCTTTAGGAAGCCCCTAAATCTGATATCAATTGTTAGTGTTCTAGACATTTTAGCTGTCACGTAACACCGGTCCATACTGACCCCACCTAACGTTTTAGATGTTTATACGCATCCAACACACCCTTATAAGTAGAGAGACATATCTATTCTAAAAGACCAGTCTGAGGGAGGATGACTACTCTCCCTTATAGCCCTAGGTGAGGTGGGACTAAAAGTTAGTAGCAACGTAGCTCACTGATTCGTCCGGCCCAAATGGCTCAGTAAGCTAACATTTCATCCCCTAGAAAGTCCCTTAGATAGGCATGATGATGCTGACTCTAATACTAATTATTAAGATCATGGTTCTTACGGCGGTAAGGCGAGGCGAGGTGACCTACCCCCTTCCAGACGCCTAGGCGAGTTAGGCGCGCGGTGAGGCGATGCCATACACTACAAGTATACACTACAAAAATACAAGTATACACTACAAAAATACATCTGAGTATATGTTATGGGACAATACTTGCAAGTTGCAACACAACTCACAATTGTACAACAAATGAATAACAAGTAACAAAAGAATAATTTGATCATCTATTCAGTAGTTCACTAGTTCACAAAGACTATAGTATAGTACTGTCATTCACTCATTCTGTCAAGTGTCAAGGCCTCAAAAGTTGTAATGTACTACTGTTGTAGTTCACAAATCACAAAAACAGAAGAACTTAATGGAATAATGAGATAGTGACATACCTACTAGACTGCTGCTGTGCCTGTTGGAGTGCTTGTGGAGTCTGGACTGTTGCTGCCTACTGGAGTGCTGGAGTGCTGCTTCAGTGCTTCCTGCTGGTCTGCTGGTGCGCACAAAGCAGCGAGGGCGTGAGGGCAGTGAGGCAGAAACCTAGAAGCAGTGCAGAACCGCAAGAGTAGAGCAGAAGCACAACACCTAGAAGCAGTGCAACTCGGGAATCGGGATCCTCGTCGGAGTCATCGTGCGCCGGGCACCGCCGTCAGCAAGTCGAGATCTCCATCACGCGGGCGCGCCGGCGTCGGTCGGGGTCCTCGTCGCGTGCTGGGCAGGAGGCCAGGAGCCTTTTCTTTTTCCTGGACTTCTGCGTTTCTGGCGCACTGGGCAGGAGCCCTTTCTTTTTCCCGCTAGGCCGCCACTCCGCCAGCCAGCGTTCACGCCTTTTCCCGCGCGCAACCTTGCGCCTCACGCGGTCACGCCATACGACGTCGCCAGGGACTCTAGGCGTCACCAAGGGCTCCAGGCGATGACTAGGCGACGCCATACAGGTGCGGCTTATGGCGACCCCGATGCCCAGGATTTTTTCTCGCCTTGTCGCCTAGGCGACGCCTAGTCGACGCCATAAGAACCATGATTAAGAGGGATTAATAGAAAATTAGTAAGTAATAAACAAGGATTAATAACAAACTTGAGAGTCAAATAAAGAGTTAGTAGAAAAGTTAAATGATAAGTATATACATTGTAAGAACTTGAAGAACTTGAACAAG
Source organism: Zizania palustris (assembly GCA_019279435.1). Lineage (NCBI taxonomy): Eukaryota > Viridiplantae > Streptophyta > Magnoliopsida > Poales > Poaceae > Zizania > Zizania palustris. The sequence continues at coordinate 35,853,829 of JAAALK010000080.1, forward strand.
GAAAATGAATAGAATCGGAACTGCGGCTCAGCTTGGGATTCAGGCTTGAAAATTTATCTTTTCATTTTTCTATCTACCGTTCTTGGTTCTTGTGTTCTGCTTCTGTTTGGTCGAGATTAGTTCGCTGACATTTCCCCGACCGCCTCGCGCGCTGCCGCCCCGAGAAATGAGACGTGGAGTTAGGGATGGCAACAGGGAGAATCCACGGCGGGGAGGGGTCCCCGTCTCCGCTAGACAAAAAATTCCCCGTTTCCCGTCCCGTCTCTGGCTTCGGGGATAGATTTTCTCCATCCCCGCTCCCCGTCGGGGATTCGAGTACCCGTCGGGGAGAAAATCCCCATTTAGGTATATATATATACACATATATATACATATATATATATACATATACATATATATACATATACATACACACATATATATACACAAACATATACACACATACACATACATATACATACATATGTATATATATATATAATATGGACCCACATTCAATTTTCACGGGTATAGTAACGGGGAACGAGGATGGGGAGTAGAGAAACGTTCCCGTCCCCGCTTCACCCGACGGGGATAGATTTTTCCCCGTTTGTCCCCGCAGGGATGAGATTTCCCCATACCCATCTCCTAATAGAGAAAATCCTCGTCGGTGATTGGGGAATAGGCCCATTGCCATCCCTACGTGGAGTCCTCGAGGAGTTGAGGGAGCGTGCCGTTGGCCCGTTGCTCTTTCCTTCCTAGGCTAAGAGCCGTACTTGACCGTCCGATCGACGATTAACGTCTTAGATCACGTTGCGGGCCAAAGACTATTTTGTAATAATTCCAAAAATTGAGGGGTATATTCGAGAGTCGTTTCTAAAGACAAGGGTCTCGATGCGAATTCCCGCCGAAAATTTTGAGATTGAAAAGAAGCTTCTGATTCTCCCCGTTTCGGCGAGAGGCGGCCGGCGGCCGGCGGCTGGCGTGGGGGGCGACGACCAGTTTCTTCCGCCGCCGAATCGAATCCCCGAGGTTAGATCCATCCCCTGAACCCTCCTCTAAATCCCACATTTCGCTTGCTTCCGGGGAAAAGGGGATTTCTAGGGTTAGATCTCCGAAATCATCGTTTGGATGGCGCGATATTAATTCGTTCAGTTGCTTGTTTGCTGTAGTGATGGAGGGGAAGGTGTTGGGTGTCTCCGGCGTCGATCGCGGCGGCGATGCGCTGGACGATTTCAAGTACATCTCCGGGCTGAGCACCATCCTCGTGGCCACCATCCAGGAGGTGAAGGATCGGGTTTCCCAGATGGAGTTCATCTTCTGCAGCCAGCTCTTCCCACACTTCCAGGCCAAGTCGAAGCTCCTCCATGGACAGCTGGCTGATGCCGTGAAGGCAGCCAAGGATGAGTGGAGGGAGAGGGAGGCCGGCCTTGTGAGCCAATTGGAGGAGCTGAGCAGTGGGAAGAGGCACGCAGAGGAGAAGCTGTTGCAACTTGGGAGCTCTCTTGAGGAGATGAAGGGGAAGCTAGCAGATGCTGAGCGACTGGTTGTGAGCCATGATATTGAGAAGCAACAGCTTCGGGGCAGGTTGGAGAAGGAAATGGGGAAAGATGAGTTAATTCGTCGGCTAGAGATGGAGATTGCGGAGAAGGCTGCTGATGTGCTCAGGGAGAGGGATGCCCATCAGAGGCTGCTGCAGAAAGTTGAGATCAAGGATAAGGATCTTCTTCTTGAGCAGAATAAGCGGAGAGATCTGATTGATAATTACACTCAGCTGAAGACAAATTACAAGCATTTGAAGTCTCAGTACACATTTCTTGTTGGGAAGATTGACCAGAATGAAGGCTCTAAGGTTCCTTTAGACAATCTGGTAGATCAGAAAACCTCTGAAAGTCCTCCAAGCAAGAGAAAGCTCAAAGGTACTACCCCTTTGATTTCCTCTCATTCATTAGAGCTACTTAAGTTGTATTAAAAATAACCATTTTTGCTCTCTATTTACTATTAACTTCATTTGATCGTTGCAATGTAGTGTCTAGTGTGTAGTATAGTGCATGGTATCCTTCACACTTCTCTTGGTTGAAAGTCATAGTGAACACCTTTGTAATCTTCAAGTGTTGTCCTGCCAACTCAACACTAAGATCTATGTGTCCTAAATTTGTAAGAAATTGCTGATTTGATCTGCCTTGGTATTTCATTTTACTTGCTTGATTTTTTAGATCTCGTGGACATTAAAAAGGAGAGCATTGAGATAGTTTCTATGACCAGAGACCAGAAAAATGACACTGCTTCATGTGCAAAGGCGCAGAGTACCCAACATGCTAGTTCAGTCAGGAGTCCGTTCAATAACTCACGCCTTTCTCTACCATCTCATCCAACCAATTCCCCACCGAAGAATGCTGTTAGAAATTCAAAACAAGTGGCATCATCTAGTTTCACCCACCCAAATCTACACTGGAGGGAAACTCGTGTACGTAAAGAACCAGGTGTTGTAGATCCACATGATGATTTCCTTGATACACCTCTCGAAGCTGTCAAAAATATGATCAGGAAACCTACAACTCCAGAAGAAGCACAAGCACTTGCTGCATCTCCTCGAGATATGGACTTCAACAACTCAGATGATGAGACTCAAGATATCAATATTGCTACTCAGGACCTGAAAAACATGCCAGTTCTCAAGCGGCAAAGTACAATTTCAATTCAACCATTAAATAAAGGTTTCAAATACACTGAACCCGTAAGAAAAAAAGCTGACCGGCAGAATCTGAAAGGTGTTGAATGCAAGCAGTGCAAGAAATTCTATGATGCTGTTCTTCCGGATGGCCGCTCAAATGATGATGGTGCAGGACTCTACAAGCATGAGGTGCGAGCATCATGATGGGGTGTCCAGACATCGCTACAGGTATGCCCCTCCATTGACACCTGAAGGGTTTGGAACATTGGGTTTGAATCAGAAATGTAGCACATCAAGCTGGATGCACTCTTCATTGGTAAGTGTAGTGTCTTGCCACAACATAGGTTCTCAGTCACCCCCAGATATTGTTAATGATATCAGTAGTAAGTTTCATGTTGACATGCTGGGGAAATGAACATCATATCTTTTAAGATTATGATACTATAGATGCCATTCTGTTGAAGATATAATGTATTGCCATTTCACTTGAATGTAAACTTCATCTACCACCAACCATTGAAAAGCAGTCGAACTGTTTTGAATACATTCCTTACATCGTTGGTTCTTCAACATTTACAGTTAGTTACATCCATGACATAGTTATTAAGATGGTAAGATGGGTCAAGGTGGCTGACAACCTTTTTATCTTTTAAGAGGTAAGACGTAAGAGGAGATGGAGACGACGTCTTACAAAATGGAAGAATATATAGTTAAAATTGTACTAGTACATTTAAAATTCAGTCTAACAGCACATTCCAAGTTTAGTCCAACAGTCCATCTATAAAAATTCAGTCTAACAATTTATGCCGTGGTTACAGCAAACTAGAGCTCCATTTACCCGTTATTGGATCTGGCAGAAACATGAGAGCATGTTAAATTGATGTTTCTGACTTTTACAGCAACTGGTAAAACTTGTTAACATGTTTTGGTTTTATACTGGTACAATCCTAAATGTTATCAGAAAATTCAGTCCGTCTTGGATAAGCCAACTCTTTTTCTGATGAAAATCCTTGTCCTTTGCTCCATTTGGTCATGTGATTCAAGCCAAGATCGACCAGGACCAGGGTTAGCACTACCGTTCAGTAACCTGACAGTCGGCCGCCGATCAGTAGGTACAAACAGGCCGATTTGGTTCAAATTCAATTGAATTTGAAAATTTCCAAAAAAATGTTTTAAAAACTATTCAAATTTAAGATAGTTTTGGAGCATAACAAGATCGGTAAAACGAAAAAAAGGGGAAATGGGTCTGGCCCAATAGGTGCTTATTTTTTGGGATTTTTTTATTTTTTCACATAAAATAACATTACTAAATTTATAGTTTCCTATCCTTTAATTCAACTAAAAACAGTAAATATCATACCAAATATGTTTATCATTGTATTACAGTTTTTAACATTCCTATTTTTTCCCCTATATATTTGTTGGTGCGTTTTTTCTTATACTTTGACACACATGTGGCCTGGAAGATCTGCTTAACTCTAGTGCAGGTCCTACGTTCTTAGAAAAAAAGGTTCAAGACATGTCAATCCGTTTGATCATGCAACTGATAAGAAAAACAGGAAAAGATAATCAATAGCATAGTCTATCAGTTATTGAGCCGATGACCGTAATGTGGATATGATCATATGATAATTGTGGACTATTATGTTGATCGACCATAGGGTCGATAACCACGGGCGAAGCGATCGGGCGAGCACACCATTGGTCGATGAGATGGATAGTTTGCATGTATGAGCCGATGATCGCTTTTTCGATGGCAAATAAGATGTAGCATTGAATTGAAGATAACCCATCAGCTTGTACTTCAACAGAAATAAATAAAACATGCCAAATAACATGTCTATATCATGAAAATAATCATAATAACTAGATCGGAACTAACCAAGACAATACTAATCATAATGATCTTAATAATATATCAAAGTATCGAACATGCTTTATTTAGATGAACGGTATACAACATGAAAAAGATACAATAGAAAGAGATGTCGGACCTAACCGATGAAGCCTCAAACTACCACACCTAGATCACATCAATCTAAGAGATCAATCTGATGCAGCCTTAGACCTAGCTAATATACCGAGATAAATCAGTGACCGTACTGTTTCGACGTTCACCTCAAGAGATCAAATTGATGCAGCCGTGACCTAGTCGATACGGTCGTCAGGGGTGGCGAGACTCACCTCTTCGCCGGAGATTGAAACGATGCAACCCAGCTCCGAGTGGCGAATCTCACCGGGATTAACCTTGAAAAGCCAAGGGTGGCGATGCGCCGAGTAGTTGTTTAACAGAGATGTGTGTTTGACCTAACTAAGGGATACATATTTATAGTACGAAGACTTGCCGTCCAAGCAATCTATTTTAACCGATTATGGATAAACTTCATCTTCTCATCATCGACTCATTCATATCCGACCAGTGTTGTAACGGACGAGCTTCTTTGACTATCTTTGATCAGACTCTTCTTGACTTTTGTTTACCATACGATATCCTTAGTAGTCCCTGGGCTTTACCAAATCATGGCATCAACACATGCCCCTAGTTTCGGAGCATTAAGTGGCTGTTGATGGTTTGAAATTACCAACCATCATCATTCCCTGCCACCACGTCTTCTCGAAGTCTATCTGCACGATCCTTTCACTTTGATTGCCAGCCGAAACCTTTCATCTTCTAGTACTTTTATAACTTCACCCAGTGTTTTGACTTCATAATGTACTTATCACTTTTCTGTTCCTTCGTCTTCAGCCATTCACAACTACGTTGGGTGTTTCCTGGTCTAATGCTTTTACGTTTCTTCGTGGTGGCGTCAGACCAGGTTTCATCCCACACAGTTCTATACTAGCATTCTTTTAAACTGAAGATTCAGTTCCTCTAATCTTGGGCATGCAAAGATCTTAGTGCTTTGAAAACTGTACTCATGATTACCATTTGCCAAACATTGTAGGTGACCCCACTAGATCCGGTGGAATCGGCTTGACCCAGCTGCCGAGAAGTCACTTCTTGCTTTATAAACGTCCCGGCCACTCACCTTTCTTCTCTATGCTTTCTACCCACCATTCATTCTTGCCCCCCAAGCTCGCCGCCGTGTTCTTGCGACCACCGTTGTTCGCCGCTGTGTTCTTGCGACCTCCGCTGTTCTCCGCCTTCCTCTTCTTTGCAGACTCGCACGCCGGCGACACTAGAGATGACCACCGTCGACACAATCCATGAGGTTAGTCTTCAGCATCCTTCTCTCTTCATTATTCTTCTGTCCTTGATTTGTCTGCCATTTTTCTTTGCTTTCTTCCATTTCTTATTGTCTTCCTCATTTCTTTTTGTAGAATCTGCAGAACCAAGTTTCGATCCCTCTTTCTAACCATGCCACCCACCACTTTCTAGTTCCGATGGGTAACCCCGATCCTTTCGATATCATCAACACGGAAACCAATCGGATCCCCTTCAAACATTCTTCCATTCTTTTTCTAATTGGCACCTTAGTTTTAGGGTTTTCCCTTCCCCACTTCCTAGTTTGCGTGATTGGTACCTTAGGGTATCGGCCGTCAAGCGTCCGTCCTGGGAGGAAATCAGCATCGGCCATTGTACCGGCTTTCCCTCGTCGAACCCTACAAGGACGAGTCACTCCTCACTACTGCTTGCTACTTTTGGTCTGATACCTTTAATTCTTTCATTTTCCGCAGTGGTCCGATGACTCCCTCTCTTCTTGACGTACTTTCTTTGATCTTTCTTGACATCACCTCCCCTTGCAATCCTCTCTCTTTCCGCTCCAAGGCGACCCATTGTCTTGGTGTAAAATCCACCGATGGCTAGGGCAAGTATATTATGAATCACAACAAGAAGATTGGTCCCATTGACACTGAAGAACACATTACCTTACTTAACCTCTAGTTGGAGCGATTTGTGTTCTGTGGATCCACTCTAGGTTCGACCGTCCATCTCCAATTTATGGCCAAGAAGCTTGCTGCTAAAATAAAATTCCCCTTAGCCGATACCTTCTTGGTGCTACCTATTACCTTCTTCACCAAGTATCGACTAGGTTATCGGCTGGCGAGCCTGTCGCCCACTTCGGTGGGCCTTGGTGGTTTTTGCAACTATGGCTCAACATTTACACCACCGAAGTAGCCGACTCTTCTCCTCTTTTTCTGATGGAATTCCCAGCAAATCACCCTGAATCGGCTGTCCCCACCTACCGCCAATGCCTATCTCTAGGCGAGGTAGCTGCCTACCGATCTTCTTCTCGATTGTCGCCCAACTCTCTGAACTTCTGGTTTGCAGAGTTTTACTACGGCTTCAGGAATGAGAAGACTGTTTGGTTTGCGTATGAGTACTTATCTCAGTACGAATACTCCCGTGGGTTCCTCCTAGCCGACGCGTGTCGGGATGAAGGGTTCGCTAGAGTCTTCAAAACTTTGATCACCTCCTCCCTTTTGCTTGTCAATTTCACCACCCACAGAGCCTCTTATGAATTCTATTATCCAGCTGTTTTCTCACAGCAGTTAGGATTCAGCCAACTTCCTCCTCACTTGTTCTTTATCGACTAGATTTAATTTCATGGAGAGATCTCAGATGACCAGGAGTACAAGCAGCTATCCCGGGTGGTCGACCAAGTGCCTTATGGCGACCTTACCCCTTGGTCGGCCTGCGCCGTCAGCTCCATCGACTTTGATGCTTGGTGGGGCGAGTGGGTGCTGCACCTGTTTGATCGACCTCTAAGATTGTACTACGAGCATCTACATCCCGACTATGCCGATGATTCCTCACTGGTACATATCTTGACTCCTCTCGTTCATTTCCCCCATTATCTTGTTCCTTTATTAATCATTGTGACATGCAGAGGGGCGTGGATGCTCCACAGGTGAGCCGGAGCGGCCGACCGATTGGCTATCAACCGTAATCGGGCATCAGTGTTTTGGGTAGCGGGGCTCCTACCCTGAAGGATTTGCTTAAAGTCAAAACTCCAGTGCGCAAGTGCAAGGCGCCAGACAGAGGAACTTGCCGATTTACCAAGGCTCGACCTAGCCAAGTACCCTTTCTATTTTCTTAGATGTTTGGCGATGTCTTTTCCCCTTCGTGATGTGCTTTCTTTTTCTCCAGTTGACACCGCCCACTTATCCGACCAAATAATCCGCAACTGCTACCGATACGCCTTCATCGGTTCAGGTATATTTGGATCTTTACACTACATACTTTGTTTTGTACCGTCGATGCTTAATACTTTTTCGTGTTCAACCTTCTTCTCCTATCACAACTCCTCCTCTGATGACTTCCAGCCTGATGGCCGATGTCCCGGCTGATATTCAATCTTCCCCGCCCGACGGGGGTGTTGTGGTGAAACCTGTCATTGGGGCTGACATGCCAAAGTCCTCGCCTGTGGATCCTAATGTATCGGCCGGTGTGGGCAGCACGGTTGCCGCTGCCAAAACCAATCCACCGACAGACGTGGTGGTTGATACCGGGACTGCTTCTGCCTCTAACTCTCATCAAGTACCTAACTTGCTCTTCTTTTCTTATTGTCCTCTACATAACTGATATCGGCCTTGAATGCAGCTGATGTTGGATGCCGCAGGGTCGTCTACTCACTGAGGCAACCTTGAGGAGGGTTCGCATACCCTCCCGATTGCTTATGATGATGCAACCATTTCTCCTACTGATATCACTTTGTGATCAGCTGCTTCTGCCAAGCCTGTTGATGTAAGTGTTCTTGTACTCAGCCATTAACATGGTGGGTTTTTTTCCTTAACTTGTTTTTTTCTTTTAGTCTTTCACCCAGTAATTTTCCTTCGACGTTCGACCATACCTGTAGGATGAAGCTACTGGTGTTTCCTCATCGGTCGTGACTCAGTTGCCCTCGGTAGTGAACGATGTGCTGTCGGACTTGCTACATCGTCTAGGGAATCTAGTGGAGGTCTTGGTTAATGACATAGGACCGATACGGGGTCGCTTCAACGGTGTCCAGGATCACCTCTCACTGGAGCTGGCCGATGCTCTTACGCCGACCGCATATCTAGAGTTCTATCGCTCAAAAGTGCAATGAGCCGCTAAACGGATAGCCGATCGAGCCAGTCGAGCACTGCTTCTAGAGCTAATGAAGACTCACAAAGTGGCAGTCATGACTGAGGGGGCCCTCTTGGAATGCATTGAAGCTGAGTCGTCAACTACGTCACAGGAGCTCGATCGGTTGCGAGCGAAAGAGGCCGATCTCGTGGTGAAGCTAGCGGGGATTCAGGCGTAGATTGTCGAGCAAGAGAGTGCTATAGCCTCTTTCCCAGCTCGAATTGATGCCCAGAAGCACCAGCTCGCCAGTGCCATTGGCCAAGCACAGCATCATCATCGCTTTCTTTAGGATATCCCTTGTTCAGACGCTGAAGATCAGGCTGTTCTTTAGAATGTTGATGCAATTCGACTGCGGGCGATTGAAGCCATTCGCCGAGCACTCCTTTGATCTGATGTAAAATCAATGATCTTTGTAATGAAACATTTGTCCCGTTTTGTAATATATTATCACTGATCCCTTTGTCTTGAACTAAGCTTGTTTGTGTTTTGTGTCTAAGGGCGATTCTTCTGCATCGGCTGTCTAAAAGTGATACCATCAGTATCAGTTGTTTCTATGTGTAGATCTTTATGCTTCGTCTAAACGATCGCTCAATATTTCCTTAAGTACTTCCCGTTCGGTCTCTTCCCATATCTCCGATGTAGCAGCCTTCGATCTGTTTATCTCATTAGGGATCTGGGTACTTACGAAGGTTGGCCTCAGTCTGTCGCCGAGTCCGACGTTTATATTTCCGTAGTTCGTCGGTTGCGGCAAAGTTTTGACCAAACCTAGCCTTCATTCTTGGGCGCCATCTTTACAGGACGAGCTTAGGCAACTCCTGGTTGATCGGGTTGATACCATTATCTGATACTTTAAGAAAGTTGCCATCCCATGCCTTTCTTGACATACAGACGACTCCTTCTATCTCCCATACTAATAAATCGACTACAGCTATGTTAACCGATTTATCGTCGGGGACGATTTTATCCTGATCGCCAACCCATTGCACTAGGCTCTAGTGCATTGTCGAGGGGACGCAACAATTTGCATGTATCCAATCATGCACCAGCAATAGACTGTAAGATCCTTTTCCTTCTATAACGAAAAAGATAGTCGACATCGTCTTGCTCCCACCGTTAGTTCTGCATTCAACACTCCCATCGTGTCTGCTGAGTTGCCGCCGAAGGCCTTTAATACCATATTAGCTATGATGAGGTCCTCAGGCATTTTTCCAAGCTTACATAAGGTGTCATAAGGCATCAAGTTGACAGCCGCCCCTCTGTCTATCATCATCTTGGACACCGGCTTCCCATTAACCAATCCTTTGATATAGAGAGGTCTTAGATGCCGATGCTCAAGGTCTTATGGTTTGTCAAAGACTGTTGGCTGTGGAGCCAACACTAATTGAGCCATGGTATCAACATATTATGCATTATCCTCGTAGGATGCCCGATACTTCGTAGGGAGGAAGAAAATCATGTTTATCCCTGCATCCTTCTTATCATCGTGATCGGCTTTATCTTTCGGTCACCATTCGCTCTTGATTCTGCAGGGCCGATCAGCTTCCTTGCTGTACATTTGTGCCTTCAGTTCTCTTTTCCCTAGACATTGTACCCTTCTCTTCTGGTTTCTCGTGAAAAGCCCATTGGGACACCATTGCAGCTTCTCTGGCGTGATCTTGTCGTCATTGGCCGATTTCCTCGGCATCGACGGGGCCAAGCCTCTCAAGCGCCGATATCCTTGGTGGGGATAGCGTTCGGTGGATGACATCTTAATTATGCGGCCTTGTCCTGACGTCATGTGGCCGATGATCGTCTTGTGCCTTGCCTTCGGCACCACATACCAGGCAGTCAACCATTGATGGTAGACGTAGCCCCTCATTCCAACAAAGTCTGAAGAATTTACAATTCCAATGGGGGTTGAAACGTGAGTGGTCACGGCTATCTTCGCTGTTTTCCCTATACTTTGATCTCCTTTGGTACTTCCCAATGAGATCCAATGAAGTGATGTTATTGTTGGCCCGTATGCCCCTCCACATACACCGATCGTCATTGCAGTGCGCATGCACCATGTTGACTAGGAACGGATGGCCTCCAATGTTCATCGACTTCTTTCCATCGTCAAACTTGATTCGACCTTGTTCTACGGCCGATTGGATCTACTGGCTGAACACCTTGCACTCATTAGTGTGATGCAATGGGGAATTGTGCCACTTGCAGTATTTCCTCTTCTTTAGTTCATTGGCAGGCAGTATGACGTGACCAGGTGACAAGTGGATCTGCTTCTCATTGAGCAAAGGATCGAATATTTTATCGGCCTTGTTGATGTAAAAGTCGTACCTTTCCTCTTTATCGGTCGGTTTCACCCAGGGGCATGCAACTTATTTCTTATTTCTGAACCATAACGACTTTTGCATCTGAATCACTGTTCTCGTTGGAGTTCAAACGGTACACCCGTGTGTATGCCACCTTTTTTGATACCTGTCTCTTTTTGCTTCTTGGAATCAGTTCTCATTTGCCGATACCCTTTTCACTAGTTTGGAGAGGCTCTCGAACTCATGTGATGAAAATCTCTCCTTAATTGGGTTCAGGAGTCCCTGAAACGCCAACTCTACCAACTGGGTGTCACTGAGGCTCAAACTATAGCCTTCACTCCGTACGTCTTGGAACCTCTAGATGTAATCTTGTACCAACTCGTCCATTATTTGCTTCACGGTCGTCAAGTCGGTGAGCTTCATCTCTTGAATGTTGGCGAAGAAATACTGGTGAAACTTCTGCTCCAAATCTGCCTATCCTCTGATGGAATCCACCGGCAGTAAGGCAAACCACGCGAAGGCCGATCTTGATAGGGAGAGCGGGAAAATCAGACCCTCAACGTTTTGTCAGCTGATGCCTCTTCACACTAGGTGAGGAAACGACATATGTGCTCGATCGTGGAGACCGAGTCTTGTCCCGAGAACTTGGTGAAGTCAAGTGTAGAACCGAAATGGGCGACTAGAGGAGGGGTGAATAGACGCCTCAATAAATTCTTTCGAATTGATGACCTTTTCTAAACACCCAACACGCCTCTAAATGAACTAGCGGAAGCAAATAAACAAGCACAACAAAATCCAAGAGACATCCTGTGCTATCACTCTCCCGTCAGATATAAAATGATGCGACAGACTGAGAGATCATAAACACTAAAATAATCGAGCCTTAAAAAATACACCGATGTCGTGATTGAAAAGACACCCATACACATCACACAAGGCAGATTAAAACTTCACACAGATCAAACGACTGATCAACAAATATTCCACCAAATCACAGATAATCCTTCAAGCACATAAGAACCATCCATAGATCACAGGTAGTGCAACAAGTATCACTAACTTACAATTAAATCAGGTGCATTTAATAAAACATTTTAACAGCAATTTAATCTCATGGCAATTTATCTTTCAATTAAAAGTAGTAACAGAAAATTACCTAAATTTTAGGTTTGAAGAACCAACTTGTGTGTGCTGCAGAACTGAACTCCTGTAGCCATGAGCACCGGTGTGTTGGTGCTGTCCTGGTGGTTCTGGATCCCACAGGCAAAGGCCTGGCTTCTTAGGCAAAGAAGCACTGAGTCCTGGCCGAACAAGCACTTGCCTCGCACGCAAAACGATGCACGACAAAATCAATGCTAGGCTATAGAACTAAACAGCGATGTGATGGTTTCCTGCAAAGTGCACTAGCGAGAGATGCTGCTGGCAGCAGCAGGCGGTCGGTTGGAGACACACTACGGCAGAGAAGCCAAGAGAGACGCAATAACGATTGGGCCAAGGCAAAATTGCAGATACGAACCGATACAGCACGCGCCGGCGGCGGAGAAACGAAAATCAGCCACAAAAAACAGAGGAAGAAGAAAACTCAAAATAAAGTGAACTCATAATATTTCCTTAGAGAGAGTTGGTGAAACCCTAAGGTCTATGGGGCCTTTTATAGACAATTCATAAATAGGAAAAACACAAATACTCCTAGGGTTTTTACAGACTCGAAGGCCCACAGGGCTAAAAATGTAAAATCCTATCTAAAGATAGTTTGTCCTGATTCAAAGCTTTCGTAGCGGCTACGACTCCGCTTCAAGACGCTTCGATCTCGATTTGATGGTTTGAGCCGAAACCAACAAAGCCCTCCAGATCACCGACATATTTCACCAATCCGCGAACTTGACCGCTAGCAAGCTTCTCCCGCTCTCGATCCCTCGTGCCATCTTGTCACTTACACTGGCTTCCCTTTCACTGACTTAGTCAACACGCTATCCCGATCATCCGTCCATCTGTGTCGTGCCCCGTCTCCATGTGTACGCCTGAGATCTTCCTCAACTTCACCCAACACCCTTGATCGTCTGGCATCAAGCTCCCCACTTGACCTGATCACCCGTCGTTGACAGTTGACTCGCATCTCAACCCTACACAACATGAGACAAGCAAAACACGAATCTCCACGCAAAGCACACTGATCTCATCAGTGAACACACACAGGCAAACACACACCCAAACCATGAATCCGTCAACTTGTGAATCACTCACCACAAAGATAAAACCACACTGCAAACCCCACTTGATTTCTCATCGGGTACCTTGTATCGACCGGGTAGCGGTACTTGGTCGAACCATTCTAGGTACGGCCATCGATACATGTACGTCTGTTCTTTGGGCTTCAGCCCAAATTGATCTTTGATAACTTATGTGATCTGATTCACTTAGTCATCTCTTACTTCCCCGATGCTGTGTACCAATCAGGCATTGGGGCCTGCTGACGTTGCTCTGGCCAAGCAACGTTGTATCTATATTGCCCCTTATTACCGTAAGGCTGTGCTCCAAAGTTCACAGTTGTATGGTACCCGTAAGGAATACCGTCAAGTCCCCCTAGGCGGCACGATGTCTGGCAGCAGTTCTTTGCAACACCATATGTGACTTGTGGGACCTCCTGTCTTATCGTCCTAGGGCCAACCATTGAGAACCCTCCTGTCTTATCGTCCTAGGGCCAACCATTGAGAACATCGCTGATGCACCTCTTTCGAGGTTATATGGTGAACTCGATGGCAAGTCTCGAGCGGGGGTCGATGGTTGGGTCGCCCTATTTCCTTCATGGCCGACCGAGAAGGTCGTCTGTTCTAGCCTCATCGACCCTTGCAGCTATGGAGCCAACTAAGTGTGTTGCGGATTATGTAGCATTCTAGTCTTAATATCGGGGAGATACGTCAGACCTTGTGGTGGCTCGTGGGCTACAGTGTCATCAATAGTCTTCTTGATCAGCCCGTGGAGGGTGTTGACCATTGTTCCAGATTGATTGATGAGTGCGTTGTCGATGATCTCCTAGAAACCAACATGAGGGCTTTCTATCGGCTGACTGATCTGCATGGCCATCACTGGTTTTGGAAACAGATCCCTTAAGATGGGACCCACTCGAGTCATTCTGTAGGCTTGTAGGCACAACTCCTAGAAAGCGTCAATGTGTTTCCATTCCTCCGCCCTTTGTTCCTCAGTCAAGGTTTGTAGGGTGATCGGAATGATGTTGTCGTCGTTGAGTTCACCTGCCATGGCTGAATTGCTAAAGTGTTGTCCCACTAGGTGTGCCAAAAAGCATGTTGGTGCGTTTTTTGGTCACACTTTAACACATGCGTGGCCTAGGAGATCTGCTTAACTCTAGGGCAAGTCCTACGTTCTTAGAAAAAAGGTTCAAAACATGCCAATCAGTTTGACCCTGCAACTGATAAGGAAAATATGAAAAGATAATCACTAGCATAGCCTATTGGCTATTGATTCGATGACCGCAATGGGGATAGGATAATCGTGGACTATTATGTCGATCGGGTATGCACGTCATCGACCGATGAGATGGGCAGTTTGCATGTATGGGCCGATGATCACTTTTCCGATGGTGAATAAGATGTAGCATTGAATTGAAGATAAACCATCGGCTTGTACTCCGACAGAAATAAGTAAATGTGCCAGATAACATGTCTATATCATGAAAATCATCACAATAACTATATCGAACCTAACAAAGACAATAGCTAATCACGATGATCTTAATAATATATCAAAGTATCAGGCATGCTTTATTTAGATGAACGGTATACAACATGAAAAAGATACAATAGCAAGAGATGTTAGACCTAACCGATGAAGCCTCAAACTACAACACCTAAATCACATCAATCTAAGAGATCAATCTGATACAGCTTTAGACCTAACTAATATACCGAGATAAACCAGTGACTATACTGTTTCGATGTTCACCTCAAGAGATCAAATTGATGCAGTCGTGAGGATACTAACCTAGTCGGTACGATCGTCAGGGGTGACAGGACTGACCTCTTCGCCGGAGATCGAAACGATACAACCCAACTCCGAGTGCCCAAGGGTGGTGATGCGCCGAGTAGTTGTTTGACAGAGATATGTGTTTGACCTAACTAAGGGATACATATTTATAGTCGGAGACTTGCCGTCCAAGCATTTTATCTTAACCTATTCTAGATAAAATTTCATCTTCTCATCATTGGCTCCTTCATATCCGGCCGGTGTTGTAACTGACAAGCTTCTTTGACTATCTTTGACCAGACTCTTCTTGACTTTCGTTGACCATACGACATCCTTGGTGGGACCTGGTCTTTACCAAATCTTGGCGTCAACAATATTTTTTTAAAAATTTCTAAACTTCTATATTTTTTAATTTTTATGTATTTCTAAAAAACGAAACGTTATCGACGTGAACTAACCAACCTATTATTGACTCCAAATCACTCGGTAACTGGCATGGGTAACTAATAGTTATCGAGACGTAAACACTCCAAAAGAGATATCTATTTCAAATCTGGTGTTGGTGTATTTTTGGTCACACACATGGCTTGTGAGATCTGTTTAACTCAAGTGCCGATCTTATAATCTTAGGAGATTATGAGTGTGCCAATCAGTTTGACCCTGCAACTGATAAGGAATCAAAAGAAATATTGTTAGTAGCAATGCCAATCGGCTATCGAGCCGATTATTGTGGCCAGAGTAAGAAGTAGGAATAAGCACGTCTATTGGCCATGGGGCCGATGACCATGTCCATGCTATCGAGTTGAACACTTTATCGGCCGATAAGGTAGCGTCCTTGTGCAACAGGGCCGATGAATGTCTCTGAGGTGGAGATGAAACATAGCATGAAAACAAGATAACCTATCGGCTTGTACTCCAATAGAAACGAAACTTAGCATGCCAAATAACATATTAATATCATTAAATCACCGTAACTACAAGATCAGACCCAACCGAGACAGTCGCAAATCACAATAAATTGATAACACTACAATGCATCGGGCATACTTTATTTAGATGAATGGTACATAGCATGAACATGATACAATAGATCAAGATGTCAGACTTAACCGATGAAGCCTTAAACTATGACACATAATTCACATCAATCTAAGAGATCAAAATTGATGCAGCCTTAGACCTAACAAAATATACCAGGATAAACCCGACGATCACACCGATGGGCCGATACCTCGAGAGATCAATACGATGCAGCCTCGAAGAACGAACTTTAATTGATGTGATTGTCGGGATGGTGAGTAGGGATGACAACGGGTAGAATACCTGCGGGTACTATCCACCCATACCCGTACCCGAATGAATGAATCTATACCCGTACCCGTACCCGCCCGTGGGTATCACTTTGATCCCATACCCATACCCGCACGGGTATTTGATACCCGGTGGGTACCCATACCTGCAACAGTCAAACAAATAAGTAACAAAAACAAGCAGCAAGCTAGAAGCCAACACAAATATAATTATAAAAGTAAGCATTCAATTTTGAAATATGTAGAATATAGCATAGTTACAACACACATAAACCATGTACAAATGAAAAACATGTAATGTAATGTTCATGGATAATGTGTTGTTGTCTGGTTCACTTAGCTAATGTGCGGCGTGAGGGTGAGACACAGGGAGAGTAGTTAGGTCACAAGATTTGACGTTATGGATTTTGGGGATTTTGGGCTGGCCGACAGTTATCTGGGCCTTTTATTTTTTGGCTGTTGAATGTTAGGGTAATATGGCTCATGGGCCATGGTTTGGTTGGTGCGGGTATACGGGTACGAGTACTGCTCTCCCAAACCCATACCCGCTTTACCCGATGGGTACAAATTTTTACCCAAATGTGTACCCGTGGGTACTAATTTCTACCCATACCCGTACCCTAATAGAGTAATTCCCCACGGGTAAACGGGTATCGGGTACCCATTGCCATCTCTAGTGGTGAGACTCACCTCTTCACCGGAGATTGAGATGATGCAGTCCGGTTCCAAGTGCCAAGTCCTGTCGGTGATTAACCTCGGAAATTCAAGGGTGACGATGCACCGAAAGTAGTAGTTTGTAGAAGTTATGTGTGTGTGAAACCTTGCTAATAAGATACATATTTATAGTCCATAGACTTATCGTCCAAGTAATCTACATTGCAATCAATTCTGGATCATCCTTATCTTCTCTCTCCTTCATCGGTTCCTTCATATCCGGCACTGTAATAATCTCGGACGAACTTCTTTGAACATCTTTGACCAGACCCCTTTTGACTTCTGTTGATCGTGCGACATCCTTGGTGGGCCTAGGCTCTACTAAATCTTGGCGTCAACACATGCCCCCCAGTTTCGGAGCATTAAATGACTTCTGATGCTTCGAAATTACCGTCCATCAAAACCCCTACCATCTTGTATTTTCAAACATCTATCCGCGATGTCTTTTCACACCCATCAATTGTAGCAGAAACCTTTCATCTTCTAGTACTTTATAAAACTTTGCCCATGGTCCTAGATACATATAACCTTTTCTTCTCCCTTTCTTCTTCTTCTTCTTCTTCTTCTTCGTCCATTCACAACTACGATGGATGTCGCTAGGTCTGACACATTTACATTTCTTTGTGGTGGTGTCGGACCAAGCTTCATCCCACATAGTTTTGTACTAGTGCTATTTAAGTCGAAGATTCTGTTCCTCTAATCTGGGGCCTACAAAGATCTCGACACTTTGAAAACTGTACTCATGATTACCTTTTGTCGAACGTTGCAGGTGGTCCCCACCAGATCCAGTGGGATCGGTTTGACCTAGTAGCCAAGGATTCACCTTTTTCTCTATAAGTATTCCAGTCACTTCTCCTTTCTTCTTCACGCTTTTCGTCCATTGTTCACTTTTGCTCTCGAGCTCACCACCGTCTGCCGCTGGTACTGCTTGTGACCACAACTCACCGTCTTCCTCTTCCTCGCCGATTTTGTGCTTCGACGATGCTAGGATGGCCACCATCAACATGATCCCTGAGGTAATTCTTCGACATTCCCCTCTTTTCATTTCTCTTCGGTTCTTCTTGGTGCATCCGCCACTTTTATTCACTATTTACCTTTTCCTTATCATTTCTTTTCGCTTTCTTCTTTGTAGAACTTGCAGAACCAAGTTTTGATCCCCATAGCCACTTATCCATATTGTAACTATTTGAGCCCTTTGGCTTTATCGTGGACGGCATCAATATACACATCAGCTAAAGCAACCTAGACCGAAGTGTCAGCTGGTACGACCTCCACATCATCGTTGTCCCACTGAATTAGGCACTGGTGCAAAGTAGACGAAATACAACAATTTGCGTGAATCCAATCATGCCCGAGTAGCATACTGTAGTTACCTTGCACATCAACGACGAAGAACACCGTTGGCAATGTCGTGTTGCCCACCGTCAGCTCCAAATAAAGCACGCCCTTGGCCTCAGAGCTCTCGCTGTTGAAGCCATTGAGCATCAAGTTGGTCCTCATCAGGTCATCTTCATTCTTGTTGAGCTTCTTTAGCAGAGAGTACGACATCAAGTTGATGGTGGCGCCTCCATCTACAAGCATCCTCGAGATCGGCCTCCCATCGATGTGCCCCTTGACGTAGAGAGGTTTCAAATGATGAGTCGTATCCTCGGGCTTCTAGAAAACAGCCTCCTAGGGGCCGAGGCTCAACTGAGCGACCTTGGCCTCATCCTACAGGAGAGCAAACTCAGCAGGCAGCATAACGACATTTATATCCATCGCCCGAGGAAAGAGCCCCTCGGAGATGGGCGTGTAGTCGTTGTCCATTAGATCATCCTCCTCTTCACTTGGAGTAGGAGCCGGGTTGTTTATGACAACCTGCTTCGGCTTCCAAACCTTTTTCACTACTGGTCAGGGATGGATCTCCTCGAAAACAACATCCCGCTCGTCCTCGACCTTCTTCTCATACATCTCCTAGGCTCGAAGACATTGTAGCCGCATCTTCTAGGACTTGGTCATACCTGTGGGCGCCCACGAAGGCTGCGTCTTGGTTCTCGGCGCCACAAACTTGTTCCTGTAGAATTTGGTAGAACGGGGGTTGCTCAGGTCGGCCTCAACGTTTTTACGCCTGACAGAGCCTTCTTTATGTGTGCTATCTGTTGGACCAGCCTCGGTGAGCTGGTTTGACCGAAGTGTGTCGGAGTCCTGAGATGAGGTAGTCGGACCGGCCGAGGTAGGCCGATCAATCCTCGGTAGAGGCGATCGGACCAGTCCGAAGGCAGCGGTCACATCGGCGGAGCTCCTTTCGGTAGGCTTCGGGAACTTACCTCTGTCATACTCCGGAGGGAGTCCCTTTAGGATTAGGAATTCCTAGGACCCCACCTTGATGGTGATGTCTTTGGAGCCTCTCTCTGTTACACTTCCACCGCCGCCTTCCCTTGCTTCGTTCTGAGGGGGTCTCCCCTGTGGCACCACGAATAGATGGTTGAAAATATTGTCCTTCGTCGTGCATATCTTCCCCTGCCAATCATAAAACTCCGAAGGCACTAAGGGAGCGGTGAAGTACGGAGTAGGGTACCCTAGTGGTAGAACATAGCTTGGAGGCCATGGTGCTACTGTCTAATGATATGGTGGAGGGAGTGGGGGCTCTAGTGGCTTCGTCCATTGCGTACCGAACCCATCGTTCGGAGGGGGTTCGGCCATGCCGGAGGGATGCTGGTCTAGAATGGCGAAGGGTCTAGCCACATCGGAGGAGTCTTTGAGTAGGTTAGAGGGGGGTTCAGCCGCCTCGGAGGGGGGGTCCAACCTCTTCGGAGGAGAGTTTGACCTCCTTAGAGGGTTCGGCCTTCCCGAGGGGTTCGACCAAACTCTGGTCTGTTCGGCCCTCTTTTTATGCTTCTAGAAGAGCATCTTGTAAGTCACCTTCGGCTTCTTGCGAGTCTTAGCCGAAGATGATGCTACGTTGTTTATCTTCCACACCCCACCTCAGGGTTCTTTGGTACGAGTGTGTGTGTGCGAGGCTCTCCGATCACGACCTCCTTCCCCTTAGCGGACCCAGCCTGCTCAGGCCGAATCAGCACCTTCTTCCCATTAAGACCGACAGTGTTCATGGGGAAACGATCCTGGTTGAGCTTCATCTTAGGATTTGTATCCAACTTCAACCGTCCTTCTATGGCTGATTGAACCCGCTGACGAAAAACATTGCAATCATTAGTAGAATGAGAATCATGCCACTTACAATAAGCCCGCTTCTTCAAGTCACCAGCAGTCGGGATGACATGACCTTTCGGCAGCCTGATTAGCATGTTTTTCAATAAAAAAATCAAATATTCTATCACACTTAGTCACGTCAAAAGAATACTTCACCTCACTAGGCCGACTCTTGGTAGGAGACGGCCGTAACTCCGTGCAAGTGATGGGCTTGGTCGTACTAGACCAAGTCTACTCTGTGGTGTACATATCGTCCGAGTCATCCTCGCTCTCCGATGATTCCTCATCGGAGTGCTCCATGATGTGCACCTCGGCCTTAAGCTTGTAAAATGTCTTAGTGAATTTTCTGCTTTTGGCTCGACTTTCCTGAACCAGGGCCTTCTATAGCACCTGAATGACATCAAAGAAATCCTAACCATCTAGTTTTTCCTTAAGTTCGGAGTGTAGATCGTTAAAGGCTAGGTCGGCCAAGTCTCTATCAGAAATGTTCAAGGTGAAACATTGGTTTCTAGTGTCCCTAAAGTGCTTAATGTACTCAGAGACACTCTCGCTAGCCTTATGTCTAACTGATGTCAAATGTGTCGGATAGTTACAGGGAAAAAAGTCTAAACTTTAATGCATCCGACCCACTAGATTCGCCACACTACGCTAGGAATTGGCCTATGTGCTCTAGGGTGGTCTTACTACATTCGAGGTCAATTTTTTTAAATTTAGGCACCCTAAAGCCGCGCGAGTACGAGATGGTGTCGAAATGATCAGGGTATGTCTTGTGATAAACCCTAATCCTAACCCTAAAGCCTACACGCGTCTCTCGTGCGGGGGCGCGACACACGGTGGTATATCATGGTGTCGTCCATGCAGCTCCTCCTCTCATGGTGAGTCGCGATACGGGACGTAATCAGGCCTATGTGGGTGTGCGAGAGTAGGAGGTGCAGACATCGTGGGGTAAGGTAGCGTAGGCGCGAGTGGCGGCGCATAGTGCGTGGCAGGGGTGGTCTGACCAGCCATAGGACCGGTCTGACCGAGGGTGTGATAGCCGGTCAGACCGGCCTAATGGTCGATCTGACTGATAGGGCCATATGCTGTCTTAGCCATGGATGGTGTGGCCGTAGATGCTATGGCCTTCCCAGTACTCCCGTCGGTCCTACTATGTATGTGATGGACATGAGGTACACTAGCTATTGGACTGTGGGAAGCGGCCTCGGAAAAGCCGAATCCCCTAAATATCGTGTCCATTTTCACCTCCATTCTCGAGTTGACTATGGCCACTACGCTGTTTGCAATGGAAGCGCTGACGGCCTGGTCAACTGTGCTGGCTATCTTTTGCTCGATGTCTTGGGAGGATAGTCGATGAGACGATGGTGTTACCTTACCCCCAGAGAGATTGGGAAGTTCGATGTCGCGCTTGATGAAGCCCCCGCGGGTCTTGGTGAAGCGCCCAAGAAAAAGAGCGTGTAGCTCCCTCATCCTGGTCTCGAGTTCTTCCCTATCCTCCTCCGAGAGGTTGTCGAGGGTGAGGATGATGATGTTGCTATCGTCAATCTCTAAGCTCCCCACCAGATTCATCGGCGTCAAGGGTCCCATTGATTTAGAGGTAGTGGGTGTACCCATCACCAATGTAGAAGTGCTTGGCATGTCTTTCCCAGCGGAGTCGCTAAAAAAGTGTGTTGACACAAAAATGCGTCGGCACACTGACATCAGTTCGACGATCCAAAAGCGTGCAGAAACTTAGGGACAAGCCTAAGCATAACACAGCATTGACGTCACATTTCGACGACCATTAAACAATGGTAAGGGAATAATGGAGTCGCCAAGCAATCAAATAATATCAATTAAAATTATTCAACTAACAGAAGTAATTAAATCGAACCGTCCAGATGAAGCCGATTGGATCGAAGTGTACTGTGCGGAGGGGTCACTGAAGGGTACCTTCGGCGTCAGGTGAGAAGAGTGCACCAAAGATATACTTTGGTGTCTGGATCGATCTGATCGAAGACGGGCCCCAGACATACTGACTGACATGAAATTTCCTCCAAACGATAGGGTTTGGTGCGAAGTCTGCGCCGTGGCGAGACTTGATGCGAAGTACTCCGGTGCAATGAAGATCAACGTGAGGAATCTGACTTGATGTAATATCGGTGTGAAGCAATCCCGGTGCGACGTGCCTCCGACGCGCGAGATCGGCTTGACTGGCAACAACGTGACAGATCCGGCACAAAGAAATGAAGTGAAGACCTGCTGAAGGTTGATTCGACAGCCTCCGAAACTAGCCTCCTGGATCTAGAAGTCACCTTTTTGGGGATCATATTGAGACAAACTCTCGGCGAAGGAAATCTAGGTGCGAAATCTGCAAAAACACTGAAATCAAATACCAATTCGGCATAGAGATCGAATTATCAAGTGTAGATAAAGAAAACCGATAAAACAAAGGGTAGCAATCTGTTACGTAGATTAACGGATGATTCACATGCATATCAACAAGGCTTCCCACGGTTTCGACATGATGCACGGAGAGTTTACGGCACAAACTCACAAAGATGAACTTTAGAGCAACTTCTAAGGCAGGAAAGGTAGATTGAAAAGTAAAGGTACGATTCAAAGCAAGGGCTTCGAAGGATTGATCGTGTGATGATCTTTGAATCGGCCTCACCCCTATATTTGGAGGGAAAGGAGTACATCATCACATTCTTGAGTCGCTGCCTATTAGATGCCGAGACATGGTATGTGTTCTTAGAGCGTTTATATTTATCACTTTATTATGCATGTACCAAACTTCGCCACTATCTTCTATCTGACACGTGTATTGTTACTTGTCAAACTGATGTTATAAAATACATGTTATAAAAGCCGATTCTAAGTGGTAGAATCGGAAAGTGGGCGTATGCTTTGATTGAGTATGATTTGGCTTATGAACCCTTGAAATCTACGAAAGGCCAAGTCGTTGCAAATTTTATAGTTGATCACCATGTAGATGTCAATTGGAGTAGTGGTACTGCTCTGATTGAGGTAGTACCATGGAAACTTTACTTTGATGGTTCAACTTGCAAGAATGGCCAAGGTGTTGGAGTTATGCTCCTATCACCTAGTAGTATGAGTTTTGAGACCTCAACCCGGTTAGAATTTCCTTGTACTAATAATCAAGCTGAATA
This sequence comes from Zizania palustris, assembly GCA_019279435.1. Classification (NCBI taxonomy): domain Eukaryota; kingdom Viridiplantae; phylum Streptophyta; class Magnoliopsida; order Poales; family Poaceae; genus Zizania; species Zizania palustris. The sequence continues at coordinate 35,877,168 of JAAALK010000080.1, forward strand.
TGAATCTTTATTATTGGGACTTGAATTGTTAAGATCCATGGGTGTTAAATATGTTCATGCATATGATGATTCTTTATTAGTTGTGCAACAAGTAGCTAAACTTGCTCAATGCTTCAATGGTATATTAAATAGTTACTTGGATAAGTGTCTAGACATAATTGTTGCTTTTGATGACTTCAAAATCTCTCGCGTGTCTAGAGAAGCCAATTCAATTGCAAATGATTTGGCTCAGCAAGCATCTGGCTATCGGATTAAAAAAGTTAGATTTTTTATGCAAGAGAAGTCAGTGCTTGAGGTTTCTGTGTCAACCAAACCTAGGGGCTTCGATCTGACCTGCTACGCACTGGACACCTCGCGCTGGAGTCCTTTGCTCGCCGAAGGCTGCTGCGTGCCAGACCCCTCGTGTCTTAGTCTTATATCTACCGAAGAACTACGTGCATTGGATCTCTCACACCGAAGTCTTCCGCGCGCTGGAGGTCCTTGCGCATCGTACCTCTCCATCGGAGGCATTCGGTCTGATCGTCTCAACGGGGCCGAGCTGACCGACCTTCGCCAAAAACAGGTAGGGCTCGGGGGCAAATTAAAATTTGTGAATTAAGCACCACTTTAGATAAAGATTTGGCAGGTTCTTCGGGAAACCAAATGGATGATTGGAGGACGTCAATCGTCTAATATTTAAGTAGGGCCGGCTCTAGGCCGGTGCAAGAGGTGCACGGGCCTAGGGCCCATGGCTGAGGGGGCCCAAGGCCCAAGTATTCAGACTTTAGTAGAGGGCTCTATTCAATCTGCTGCCGACTATCGTGAGTCTAGAGTTCAGACTCCTATCCCACAAGCATTGGAACTTTCGATCAAGCGTTAGAACTTCCAAAATTCTATGAACAGAAATAGATCTGACTTGTTTTTTCACCATGTATTGTGGGATCCAGATTGAACACTATGCATGTAGGCTCTGGTACCACTGTTTTGGAATAGGGAAGTTATGCTAGCCAGCAAATTCATAAATTTTGCCCCCAAGCACAAGAACCATGCGTGTGAGGGATCATGAATTGGTACCTTCTAGCACAAGACACACTAGGTGCAATGGAAGATGTCGGGGAAGCGCGTCCTCGCTTATCCTCACCTCACTCTGGTCATTCCCCGGAGATCCAATCAGCAAAGATGACGGTGTCCACATGAAGAAGCCTGTGAGCGCCACTATTTAAGAAGTGCCTCCACGGTATCCACACGTACAAGGATGAGATTAATTTCACACCGACGTGCTAGCACCGTTAGTGAGATCCGGGAGAAATCCCAATCTCAACTCATGAGATCAAGAAAGGAGAGGAGAGGTTCTTGGTGGCTAGGGTTTAGACCTAATCTAGGGTTTATATAGAGGTGATACCCCTGACCCTAATCGACATTGAGGCCCAACATATCCAATCTATTTCGCCCACCTAAGAACTTCCGATTTGGACTCTCAATCTGTAATTTAGAAATTATCGAAACTTCTGATACCCTTATCGAAACTTCCAATCAGGCCAATTTTTCCCAATCCGCATCGGAACATTCGGTTTGAATGATCGGTCTATAAATTAGAAATTATCGGTACTTCTGATTCCAAATCGGAACTTTTTATTTAAGCTCTTGTTGACACGAAAACATGCCCCCACACTTGGGTCAGTTCGACGATCCAAAAGTGTGCGGATACATAGGGACAAGCCTAAGCGTAACACAACACCGACGTCACGTTCCGACTACCCTTAGCCGTGGTAAGGAGGGTGGAGTGGCCAGGCAATCAGATCACACAAAATAATCCAATTATCCAAAAGAAATATATTAAACAAAATAAATCAACAAACCAGTCGGAGCCTGTCTACTTCGAAGTATGATGCGAAGGGAATCGCCGAAGTGTACCTTCATTGTCTAGTGAGAAGTGTCCCGCCGAAGGGTACCTTCGGCGTTCGGACTGATCTGGCTGGAGATGAACCCTAAATGGATCTGGACGCGACAATCACCTCCGAACAGTAGGGTTCGACGTGAAGTCTCCAGTACAGTAGGGTATAGAGTAATGACTCGAACGCAACGCGCGAACGTGACTTCGTCCGGGGCAGAGTACGAGCGTGGCGAAGCCTGTCGTGATGAAGTCTACTGACCAAGCGTGCGGTCAAAGCGGCAATCTCGTCGAAGGGTGTTCTGGCAAACTCCGAAATCGATCTCTCAGCTCCGGACACCTCTGACGACGTAGCTCTGAACGTAGGTAACCTGCAACAGATAAGATTCAAAGTACTAATTCGGTATGAGGACAGAATTCTGCTAAGTGTTGCACTAGTAGCGAAGGTAGCAATCTGTTACGCAGATTAGTGGATACTTCACAGGCGAAGTAACAAGGCGATAGCAATCTATTACACAGATTAGCGGAGACTTCACAGGCAAAGTAATAAGGATTACCACTGTTCCGAAGTGGCCGTCGGAGGGCTTCCAGTCAAACCCACGAAGAGGTACAAAAAGTAAAGATAAAGTAAATGCGATCAAAGCTAGGGCTTTGTGTTTGATTTGTGTTGGGGGGCTCTGAACTGGCTTCGCCTCTATATTTATAGGGGCGATACTTCTGATCTAATCTGCTATAACTTTGGCTAGATAGAGATAAAAACTTAGCCAGAATCGCACCCAACTCTATCTCTGCCGAAGTGGGCCTTCGGCCAGGCCCATCGAAGCCCACTCCTCGGGCCAAAGCTTCGGTAGCGTTGGGCCTCCGAAGGCTTCCTGGCCGAAGGCCGTGGGCTGGTTGGACGCTTTCGGAGCCCATAGCCCAATGGTCCTTCGGCCCTATAGGGCTTCGGCTTGACTCGGGACATGTGTATTTTTGGTCCAAATCACCAAAATTGATATTTTGGCAATCTGAACCATTGATGCCATTTTTGCTATCAACACATGCCCCCTGCCTTTTAGTGAACTAAGTGAACTAAAAGCATAATGAGCTGAAGATGATACTGTCCATATCGGCCTTTCGACACCTTTTACGCTGTTTGCCACACGCTTGGGAAATACCTTTTCAAGTATCTACCATTCAAAGCTCTTCGAAACCGCTCTCCTTGCAGAGATTCCAACACATATACATTGCTGGGAGCGATTTCGGCTATTTTGAAAGGGCATTTCCAACTAGGTGACCATTTACCAAACTTGGGACTCTTAGTGCCTAAGGGTAAAATCGTCTTCCAAACCAAATCTCCTACTTGAAATGACTTTGGTTTAACCTTCCTATTGTAGGCCTTAGCTACTCTCCTCTTGTCTACTTCTATGGCTTCTAAAGCCTTTAGTCTCTTATCGGTCACTTCTTCTAGGTTATCCTTCAACAGAGTTTCATACTTGTTGACCGATAAGCCGTATTGCTTTAGCACTCTTAAGGAGCCAAGATCTACTTCTACAGGTAGAACGACTTCTTGTCCATATACCAACTCATATGGACTGACTTTGGTAGCACCGTGCTTTGCAATTCTACAAGCCCATAGCGCCTCGGAAAGCACTTCATGCCACCTTTTAGGAAATTCTTCAATTTTCTTCTTAATGAGCTTAATCACGGTTTTATTACTAGACTCAGCCTGACCATTGGCCTGAGCAGAGTAGGGTGAAGAGTTTATCAACTTAATACCATAATATTCGGTGAAGTCCCTCACCTCCCTAGAAACAAATGAACTACCTTGATCTGTAGTGAGAGTTTGAGGAATGCCGAATCTATGTATGATGTGCTTCAAGATAAAGTCAAGTACCTCGTTGTGAGTCATGTTCTTGAGAGGCACGACCTCAGTCCACTTGGTGAAGTAATCCGTCGCCATCAACACGAACCGATGCCTTTTTGAAGAAGGAGGGTGAATTTGGCCGATGAAGTCTAGACCCCAACCTCGAAACGGCCATGGCTTAACAATAGGGTTGAGTAATGAAAAAGGAGCCAACTGAATATTGCCAAACCTTTGACATGCTTCACACCCTCTATAATACTTAAACAATCCTCTGTCATAGTCGGCCAGTAGAAACTCGCTCTTTTGAGCATCCAACTCATTTTTTGGGCCGACTGATGAGTGCCACAAAGCCCTTCATGGACCTCTCCTGTAGCCACCTGGGATCGTTCGTGGTCTAAACACTTTAACAGTACTCCGTCAATGGTTCGGTGATACGTGTCGTCTATCAACACAAATTTAAACGCTTGTCACCGAACCTTCCGATCAACCCTCTGGCTAGGGTCTCTCAAATACTAGACGATTGGGATTCTCCAATCACCCTTATGGGCTTCAGAGGGTTTTGTTAACCCACTCCCTGACAAGGTCTCTAGGCTACTGATTTCGGAGTGCCCCTCGAGCCCTTCCTGCTTTTGCCGAAGCCTGGCCGGACTGGCCGTGCGGGGTGTACCAGGATGGAGCCCTCTGGCGGAGGGTTTGGGCTCCCGGAGGCCTCCGTCGTGCGGAGGGATTTGGTTCACAGTCTCTGGTGCACCAGACCTCTCGGTGGGTCGAGTACTCTGGTCCTGGGGCCTCGGCGCACCGTAGCCTCCGACAGTCGGAGGGGTCCGACCCGAAGGGTGCGCCTGCCCGAAGCCACTGGCTTTGGCAGTGAGACTAAACATCAACTTCTCCCATACAGAAAATTTTCCTCTTCTGACTTGGTAACTAGATGCTTGTTGAGCCAAATCATTTGCAATTGAATTGGCTTCCCTTGTCACATAAGAAAATTTGAAGTCATCAAAAGTGGCAACTATGTCCAAGCACTTATCCAAGTAGCTGTTCAACAAGCCATTAAAATAATGAGCATTCTTAGCCACTTGCTGTACCACTAACAGGGAGTCACCATGCGCATGGACATGTTTAACACCCATGGAATCTAACAATTCAAGCCCTAGCAGTAAAGCTTCGTATTCAGCTTGGTTATTGGTAGAAGGAAACTCTAAACGAGCCGAGGTCTCAAAGCGCGCTCCGCTAGGTGATATGAAGACCACTCCAATACCTCATCCATTTTTGCAAGCTGAACCATCGAAGTAAAGTTTCCACGATATTACCTCAATCAAAGCAACATTGTCACTCCAACTGACGTCTATATGGTTATCGACTATAAAGTTGGCTACGATCTGGCCTTTCATAGCTCTTAGGGGTTCGTAGGCCAAATCATATCCAATCAGGGCGTAAGCCCACTTTCCGATTCTTCCACTTAGAATCGGCTTTTGAAACATGTGTTTTATTACATCGGATTGGCAAACGACAACACACATAGTCGGAAGAAGATAGTGGCGCAATTTGGTGCACACGTAGTAAAGTGACAAACACAAACATTCCACAAACGTGTACCTGGTCTCGGCTTCCAGCAGGCGGCGGCTTAAGAACGTGATGATGTACTCTTTTCCTCCCACCTCCTGGGTTAGCACGGCCCCGATCACGCTATCTTCAGTAGCGATGTATAGGCGAAACAGAATCCCGGCTTTGGGTGCTCTCACCATGGGCGGTGATGACAAGCACTCCTTGATTTTCTCAAAGGCACTCTGCTGGCTTGCCCCCCAAGTGAACTCGGCTTCATTCTTTAGCCGGAGTATGGGGACAAAGGCATCAATCTTGCTAGACAAGTTGGATATAAAGCGACGCAAATAATTCATCTTGCCTAGCAACTTCTGCACGTCCTTTTTACATGTCGGCGCCGTAATGTTTCTAATCTTCTCAAGCCTCTTAGGGTCAATCTCTATGCCTCTTTCGTGAATCATGAAACCTATGAACTTACCCGCCGGCACGCCAAAAGCACACTTGAGTTGGTTCATTTTCAAACCATACTGCCACATCCTATCAAAAGCAACTTTCAAATCGGCTAAATGGTTTCCCATAGCGTCCGATTTGACTACAACATCAACAATGTAAACTTCTAACATAACCCCTAGCAAGTCATGAAAGATCAAGTTCATAGCACGCTGATACATGGCGCCAACATTTTTCAAACCAAAATTCGTAACGACCCACTTGAACAAACCGACAAAACCAAGGCATCGAAAGGCTGTCTTGTAGACGTCCTCTTCGGCTATAAAGACTTGATTATAACCAGCATTGCCATCAAGAAAGCTTAGTACCTTGTATCCTGCAGCATCATTGATTAGCATGTCGGCTATCGGCATTGGATACTCGTCCTTCGGAGTGGCTTTGTTCAGATCTCTGAAATCAATGCATACATGTATCTTGCCGCTCCCTTTCTTCTCTACAGGTACAATATTAGCGACCCATTCCGCGTACTTGCATGGCCTAATAAACCTAGCTTTGAGCAGCCGCTCTACTTCTTCTTTACCATGGTCATAGACAACCGAGTTAAAGTGATGAGGAGGCTGTTTATAAGGCCTAAATCCGGACTTGATAGGTAGCTGATGCTCCATGAGCTCGTGGCTTAGTCTCGGCATTTCGCTCTACTCCCATGCGAAACAATCGACATATGACCGAAGCAACTTTATTACCTCGGCCTTTTCATCAAGCTGCAAATGTTGGTTCACAAAAGTCGGCCTCGGGATGCTACCATCACCTATGTCAACCTCCTCTAAGGGATCGGCTGACGAAAACCTTGACCTAATTTTTCTACTTCGCTAAAGTCCTCAATGGCTTCGACAATACCATCTTTATTAGACCGATACTACTCCACACGAGACTTTAGCCAATCCAGATTACTCTTGCTAGACATGACTACTAATACAAGAACAGCCGTGCTACACCAGCCGACTTTACATACACTGGCACAAAACATCCTCCGGACATGCTAACAAAACCGTAATCCGAAAGATCTTTACCTGACAGGCACTCTACCTTGTTGTGAACAGCATCAACTGATACATCGGCCAATGCCACTTGGGCTGAAGTATCTGTGGGGATGACTTCTACTTCATCGCCGTCCCATTGGATTAGGCATTGGTGAAGAGTAGAAGGAATGCAGCAATTCACATGAATCCAATCGCGCCCAAGCAGTACACTGTAGTTACCTTGTACGTCGACTACAAAGAATGCTGTCAGTAACGTCTTGTTGCCTACTGTCAACTCCATAGAGAGCACGCCCTTGGCCTCGAAACTCTCGCCGTTGAAACCGTTGAGTATCAAGTTAGTTTTCTTCAGATCATCATCGCCCCTACCAAGTTTTTTCAACAGCGAGTAAGGCATTAAGTTAACAGTGGCGCCACCGTCGACAAGCATCCGAGAAATTGGCTTTCCGTCAATGTGACCTCTGACGTAGAAAGGCTTTAGATGGTGAGCTGAGTCCTCGGGCTTCTCAAAAATAGCATTGCACGGGCTGAGGTTCAATTGAGCGACCTCGGCCTCAGCCTTCGATAGGGCAAACTCGGCGGGCAGCGTGACGATGTTGATGTCCATCTCCTGGGGTGCAGGCCCTTCAGAGACAGGCGAGTAGTCGTCGTCGAGCATGTCGTCGTCGTCGCTCGGACTAGGAGCCGGGTTGGTCATCTCAACCGGCTTTATCCTCCATACCTGTCTTGTGGTCGGTCGAGGGCGGATTTCTTCAAAGATAGCGTCGCGCTCGTCCTCGACCTTCTTCTCGCGCATCTCCTGTGCCCATAGTCATTGTAGACGCCTTTTTTGGGATTTGGACATGCCTTGGGGTGCCCAAGATGGTTGTGGCTTGGTGCCAGGTGCTACTGCCTGGTTCTTGCCAACTCTAGCCGAAGTGGCACTGCTTCCTTCGGCTTCGTGCACTCTGTGTTTGGAGGGACCTTCGCTGCGGACCCCAGCAAAAGGACCGGCCTTGTTTGGCCGATCGAACAAGGCTTCGGCGCGGGCTCTGGCCGAAGCATGGGGCTTACCTTCGTCAAACTTCGGTGATAAGGCCTTCGGGATTGGGACTTCCTGAGACCCTACTCTGACTGTGATAGCTTCAGACTCCCTGTCTTCGGCCCCTTCGCACCTGTACTCTTCGACTTCGCTCTGCACGGTCTGGTTCGGTGGCACCACGGACAGCCTGTGTACGATGTCTCCCTCCTTTACGTCTGTTTGTCCCTGCCATTCATAATACCCCGAAGGAAAACAAGGCACAACGTTAAGTTGTGGAGGGTACTCTAGCTGTGATACGTACGGAGCCCACGAAGTTCCTGCCCAGCTGTACGGCGGAGGCATCGGCAGCTCCAGTGGCCTCGCCCACTGTAAGCCAAACCCATTACCCGGAGGGGGGGTTCTACATAGTCGACGGTGTCTCAGACCATATCAGTGAGGGGTCCTGCTAGGCCGAAGGCACGTTTGGCCAGTGCAGGCCGAAGCCTCCCGTCGGAGGGTTTGTCCAAAGTGGTGTGGGGTTCGACCATTGGGGGCCGACGTTATTGTACGGGGGGTTTGGCCATTGAGGTCTGAAGCCACCATTCGGAGTGTCAGGCCACTATGGCCCGAAGTCACCATGCGGAGGGTTCGGCCACTACGGTCCGAAGCCATCAAGCGTAGGGCTCGGCCACTGCGGTCTGAAGCCACCCTCCGAACGCCTTGGGCCCTTCGGCTGCCTTAGTTTTTTAGTGCGGGGACCTGCTTCGTTGGCTTTTCTTCGATGCTTGTTCAACAACATCTTGTATGTTACCTTCGGCCTCTTGTGAGCCTTCGCCGAAGGGATGCTAATGTTCTGTTTCCACACTCCTACCTCGAGGTTCTTTGGTATGAGCGTGCGAGTGCGCGGCTCTCCAACAATTACATCCTTCTCTTTAGTCGACTCGACATGTTCTGGCCGAATCAATACCTTCTTCTCGTCGAGGTCGACGACGTTGACGGGAAAAGGATCTTTGTCTAGCTTCATCTTTGGATTATGGTCTATCTTCAATCGTCCTTCTTCTATGGCCGATTGAACCTGCCATCGAAAAACATTGTAGTCGTTAGTATTATGCGAATGTGAATCATGCCACTTACAGTATGGATGTTTCTTCAACTCATCGACAGAAGGAATGACCTGACCTTTAGGCAGCCTGAGAAGCTAGTTCTTTAAGAGGAAATCAAATATTTTATCACAGTTAGTTATATCAAATGAGTACTTGACCTCACTAGGCCGACTCTTCGTGGGAAACGGCTGTAATTCGGAGCAAGTGATAGGTTTGCTCTTAGCGTTCCAAACCCATTCGGCCGCGTACATGTCGGCCAAATCCTCCTCTTCTGATTCCTCCTCGTCGGAGCATTCCATGATATGGATTTTAGCCTATTAAATGTCTTAATGAACTTTTATCTTTGGTTCGGCCTTCTTGGACCAGAGCCTGTTATAAAACTTGGCTAACTTCTAAAAAGTTCTAGTTGTCTAATCTTTCTTTAATCTCAGAATGCAACCCATTGAAAGCTAGTTCCGCCAAGTCCCTTTCTGAAATGTTAAGGCTGAAACATTGGTTTCTAGTATCCCTAAAATGCTTGATGTACTCAGAGGCGTTCTCGTTAGATTTCTGCCTAACCGATGTCAAGTGTGAAAGCCTAAGTTCCATTTCACCTGTGTAAAAGTAATCATGGAATTTTCGTTCTAAGTCATCCCACGTCTGAACGGAGTTCGGCGAGAGCGCCGAAGACAAAGTGAAAGCGGTGCCGGATAGTGTCACGCCCAGATTCAATAAATCCGGACCTTTATTGAAATTACATAGAAAATCAATAAACCAAGATGTTCATCATGCAACCACGTACAATAACAGCAATCATTCACGGTTCGTAGACCGTATTAGTACAAAAATTAATAAAGGTGAAGAGAAACTAATAAAACAAGGGTCCTAGATAAATGCCTCCTTCCAGTCTCGCCTTGACTGGGTCGCTACTCCAGACCTTCATCCTCCTCGTAGTAGACAAGCTCTGGTGGTGTAAGTCAATGGGGGTGAGTACAAACGTACTCAGCAAGCCACCGGATGCAAATATAATGCAGAGTAATAACAAGGGAGATGGTGGCTAATTTTGCGGAAGAGCATATTTTGTAAAGCATTTAATTGTGATCAATTTATTAGTACTGAAATGTAAACATGTGTATGCATTATCATCTTCTAACTCGAGGGGTACAGTTAGCCCACCCACGCTAAACAGTCCTTACATGCCATGAATAACTCAACCATTCAAACAATAGTAAACTAACTGCGAGTAGTCACACAACCCGCCCTTGACCGTGGGCTCGGCTTTTCGAAAAGATTAAATACTCTGATCAGAGGTGTACCACTGTACCCACAAGGCACACACTCATCACTTACACCAAAGTGTAACGACATGACCCATACCATGGGAACTCGTGCCAAAACCTTCCATATGGTCCTCCTCGACCCGACAACACCCTCTTATGGGTTTCATATGGTGCCCCAACGCGTCGAGCCACACCATACCCCCCTTGAGCCACGTCGGTACAAGTCACCCGCAGGTTGCCCCTTGCCCCCTCCACTATGCTGCATCGAGTCAGATTGTTCCATACTTTCAGTTAGGACTTACCCATTAGACTTATGGTTAGTACGGAATTGCTTTGCAACAGATTCCGCAGACCGGTCCTTATAGTGCCCCGGGTGCGACCAACCAATGCCCTGGCTTGCACCCGGAACCCACCATACTTATAACATAGCCAACTCCAACAGAGTCCAGAGACAAGAATAACGGGGAAATTTCATATAGTCGAATCCATCTATCTACGACCCATTCTTTTTATCCTATAACAGTTGTGCCGGTACATTGGGCACTAGCTAATATTTTATAGTAGAGTGACAAGGAGTTAAGGCTCAATAAGCATGGCTTGGGTTGCACACAAGGACGGGGATCTAATAAATATAAGTGTAGGGCTTGATATTTGACTAATGCAATAATATCCTATGAGTTATAGCGATAATTTATTAAAACATGGGCTCAATGATGATCAAAATGGGGGTTGTGACTTGCCTTGCTCAGCAAATGGTGAAGGTGGAACCTCGGGGTAAAACTCCGGATCCTCGACGAACTCGTAGTCTTCTCGATACGGAAAAAGTAAACATAGCATTCAATAAACAAATACAATATCACAAAACAATAAGCATACAAGTATTAGAGGTTTTAATATGTGAAATAAAGTTTTATTATTCTGAAGTTATGTGAAAAACATTAAAGATTAAATTTTAAGGCTTTTCCCCAATTTATTTTATGAATTAACAATTTTATCCCTAAGGGGTTTTTATTCATTTATTTAATAATAATATTTTGTTCCAAAGTAACATACTGTTTTTATGGCTTAAATATGTAGAGAATAAAATGCTGAGTTTAACAAAATTTGAATGGTGAAATTTGGAGTTAAAATGAGGAAGTTATGAATTTTGGAAGTTTAAACATTTTTCTAGAATTTTATTTAAACAGAAAATTGGATTTAGTCCATGGTGAGCCAGGCCTATGGTGGACAGACGTACTGTGCGCGTGGACCGGTTGATCCAGAGCCGTTGGATCTGGATCCAGCGGTCAGGCGCGAGGCGGGATCGTTTAAGTGAAAAGGGACGGCTGAGATTAAATCGTGCGAACCGGTATGACGTGGACGCACGAGATCGCTCCGGGGTTTAAGTTTTAATCAACGGCCCATATTAAAAGGTACCGGTTCGGTGGGATCCGAGGGCCCAGATTAGATCCCCTCAGGATCTAATCTGCGCCGCACAGATGCGATCGCACGGCTCAGATGCCGTACGGCACGACACGAGCTAAGGGGGCAAGTACCCCCTTCGTTCTCGGCTCCGGCGACGCAACGACGAGCAATTCCGGCGTCGGCGAGGGCTCACTGGCCAAGCTAAGGCCTAAAATGGAAAGTAGGGATCACAGGGGGGGTACGGGCGTACCGACGGTGGTGGCGACGACGAGCTGACGGTGACCAGCGTCAAAGAGGGGCGATGAAGGTCCCTCGGGTTGGCGGCGGTGGCGGTGTTCCGGTGATGTTCTGGACCAAAGGAGGCGAGACCGGTGACGGGTGGGAGATGGCGGTCACAAAGGTGCCGTCAGCGAGGGCAGCGGTGGCTCGAGTCGTCGGCGAGAGCTCACCGGAGTCAAAACAAAGGAGAAACCTGAAAAAGGGGCGGCGGGCTCAGGAAGGGGTGGCTAACAGCGAAGGAGTGTGGCCTAGGCTGCGGTGAGTGCCGGGGTACTTATAGGGGTCGCCGGCGGTGGATATGGCAAGGGAAACGGAGGAAACCCGAAAGGGTTCCTTCCATATTCCGGCGAGGCTTCCAAATGCACGGATAGGCTTCTATATTCACGAATCCGCGTCGTCGTTAGATGGAATGAGGTCGCCGGCGATCGGGGGTAACGAATCCATGGTCGGATCGATGAAATCAGGCGGCCGGCGGCGGGAAATCGGAAGGAGATTGCCGGGAAAGGAAAGGGGGGAATTCCATCGGAGACGATGGATCCGACAGGTGGCCCCCACCTGTCGGTGGGCGAGCCAAAAACGGAAGGACCGACAAGCGGGCCCGGTCGGTCAGAGAGATAGGGACGGGCGCGGGTGGCTGACATGTGGGCCGAAGCGGGGCGCGGGCGGGAGAGAGAGGAGGGAGTTGGCGCCGACAACTCGGTCCCACCGGTCAGTGACGCGGGTGCTGGGCTGGGCCGGGCTGAGGCAGATTGAGGGTTGAGGCCCATTACGAATTAAAATTATTTTCTGATTTAAAATAATTCCAGCAATTCATTTATTTGATTAAGGGTTGAATCACTGTTGGTAAAAATTTGTAAAAATTCCTAAATTATATCTTGGCCTCTAGATCATATCATAAATTTTCCACGTCCAAATTCTGAATAATTTTCCCTGTTTGGCTTTAATAAGGCTCTTTTGGGATTTTCATTAATAAATAATTCCAGAAATTCTTTGAATAATGTATTTCTTTTATTTTATTTATTTTTAAATCTTGGGGTGTTACAATCCTATCCCCCTTACAGAGAATCTCGTCCTCGAGATTCGGATCAATCCTCGAATAGCTCAGGATGCTGTGCCTTGAGTTCTTCCTCTTTTTCCCATGTAGTTTTCTCTACGGGATGATTCTCCACTGAACCTTGCAGAAGCGGATGACTCGGCTCCTGGCGGTCCTTTCTTTAACTTCCAAGATCTTGACGGGCTTTTCCACATAGGTAAGATCTTCTTGAATGTTCAACTGTTGAAGGTCTACTTGCTCTGCTGGGACTCAAAGACATTTCTTCAATTGTGACACATGAAACACATCATGTACCCCAGTCAATGAAGGTGGTAGTTCCAACTGATAAGCGACTTCGCCTTGGCGTCATATAATAGGAAAAGGTCCAACATATCGAGGTGCCAATTTTCCTCTCATGTTAAACTGTTGAGTGCCACGGAGAGGAGTGACTCGGAGGTAGACATGGTCTCCCTCTTCAAAGGCTAAATCTCGACGATGATTGTCCGCATAACTCTTCTATCGAGATTGGGTTGTCTTGAGTCGGTCTCTGATAATCCATACCTTCTCTTCAGCTTCCCGAAGGATATCTGTGCCAAATACCTGGGATTCACCAGTTTGATCCCAAAGTAGAGGTGTCCTGCACTTTCATCCATATAGGGCTTCAAACGGGGACATCTGAAGGCTGGCTTGATAACTGTTGTTGTACGAAAACTCGGCGTACGACAAACTCTTGTCCCAAGTTCCTCCAAAATCCAAGACGCATGCCCGAAGCATATCCTCTAATATCTGATTCACCCTTTCAGTTTGTCCATCTGTCTGAGGGTGGTAAGTGGTGCTGAAGTTTAGTCTCGTTCCCATTTCCTCTTGAAGGTTTTTCCAGAATCGAGACGTAAACTGACTCCCTCTATCGGAGACTATCTTCTTGGGCACTCCATGAAGGCACTTTAAGGGGCTGCAAGAGTCCTGCGGGTCTCTGATGTTCTACTTTTAGTCGTCGACAGGTGTCACATTCCGCGACAAGCTGAGCAATCTCTTTCTTCATGCTAACCCACCAATAACGTTCTTTTAGGTCCTGATACATCTTGGTACTCCCGGGATGGATGGAGTACAGAGTGTCATGGGCCTCCCTTAGAATAAGGGTTTTTATCTCCGGCTTATCTAGCACACAGATCCTGGTTCCAAACCATATGGTGCCATTCTCGTCCTCTGAAAATCCTGGGGCCTTGCCCTGTCTCATGTTCTTCTTAATGGCAGCTATGTCCGGGTCTTCTAACTGAGCTTCTCGGATCTATTTGAATAGGACTGGTCGGGTTTCAAGGGTGGCTAGATATGCTCTTGTGGTTAACCCGAGATTTAACTTTTCCATCTCCTTATATAACAAAGGGGCGTGATCCTGAATCATGATGGCGGTGCAGTATCCTTTACGACTTAATACGTCAACTACCACGTTTGCTTTGCCGGGATGGTAGTGAATACCTAAGTCGTAGTCCTTTATTAATTCCAACCATCGCCTTTTCCTAAGGTTGAGATCCGGCTGCGTGAAGATATACTTCAGACTCTTGTGATCCGTAAAGATTTCGCAGTGGTTTCCGACCAAATAATGCCTCCATATTTTTAGGGCGTGTACCACAGCGGCCAATTCCAAGTCATGTGTAGGGTAGTTTAGCTCATGAAGTCTTAACTGACGTGAGGCATATGAAACAACCTTTCCGTCTTGCATAAGGACACATCCCAATCCCTGGCGGGATGCGTCGCAATAGACATGGAAGTCCTTCCTGATATCCGGTAGGGTCAGTATGGGTGCTGACACTAGCCGGGTCTTGAGGGTGCGGAAACTTTCTTAACATTCGGGAGTCCATTCAAACTTCTCTCCTTTCTGCAACAACTTAGTCATAGGCTTGGCTATCTTGGAAAAATTCTCGATAAATCACCGATAATATCCAGCCAAACCAAGAAAACTCCGTATCTCTGATACGTTGGTGGGTGGCAGCCAATCCGTAACTGCTTCCACGGTGGCTGGGTCCATTGCAATACCTTGTGCAGAGATGATGTGTCCAAGGAACTTTACTTCCGTCGTCCAAAACTTGCACTTGCTGTACTTGGCGTATAATTGATGTTTCCTTAGTTTTCCTAAGGTCAACCGGATGTGGGTCTCGTGCTCCTCTTTGTCCTTGGAATAGATGAGAATGTCATCTATGAATACCACGATAAACTTGTCCAAGTATTCCATAAATACCTTATTCATCATATTCATGAAGAAGGTCGGGGCATTGGTCAATCCAAAAGACATGACAGTGCACTCATAAAGTCCATAGCGAGAGGTGAATGCCGTCTTGGGTATGTCTTCTTCTCGAATCCTCAGCTGATGATAACCGGACCACAGTTTGATCTTAGAAAATACCGTAGCTCCTTTCAGCTGATCAAATAGATCGTCGATCCTGGGTAGAGGGTACTTGTTCTTGATGGTCACCTCATTCAAGGCTCAATAATCCACGCACATGCGCTTAGCCTTGTCCTCCTTCTTCTCAACAAAGATGATGGGGGCTCCCCACGGGGATGTGCTAGGTCTGATGTAACCCTTCTTCTCAAGGTCCTCTAATTGCTGCTTCATCTCAGCTAGCTCATTGGCGACCATCTGATACGGTCGCTTGTAGATGGGAGTGGTTCCGGGTACTAGATCAATCCGGAACTCAATGTCCCTTTTGGGTGGCATCCCTGGTAAATCCTCTGGAAATACGTCCGGGTACTCGCAGACTACTGGTATCTCCTCCATGGTAATTTGGTGTAACCAAGGTCTTCCGGACTTCTGGCTGGGCATCTGGAACGTGACAACAGTCCCTTCTTCACCGGTCACGGTTACTTGCCTCCGGGCACATCTTATCACACCTTGGTGCTTATTGAGCCAATCCATTCCTAGAATGAGATCCAAACCTTGGCATTCTATTAGGATGGGGTCTGCCCAGAATATTATGCCTTGGATATCTACCCATACCCTTGGACTATAGGAATGGGCTTGGGTTTGTTTGCCAAGGGTGGCTATTAATACTGGTCTTGCTAATTTACATATGTTCAGATTATTCTTCTCCACAAAAGTTGTTGATATAAAGGAGTGCGTAGCTCCAGTATCAAATAATACCACTGCAAGGGCCAAATGTACTGTGAACTTACCTATTACGATCTCGGGTGCAGCCTGGGCTTCCTCGGCGGAGACGTGGTTGACACGGGCGCGGACGACAGGGTTGGTTGCGACTCCTTGTGCACGCTTGGGGTGGGGGTACTGGTGGGAATAATGCCCTTCCTAGCGGCAGTTGAAGCATATCACGGGCTTGCCGTACTTGTCGCGCAGGACCTCTGCTTTCTTGGCAGGGGTGGGTGGAGCGGCCGGTGCTGCAGGAGCGGGGCGAGGACTTCCTGCTCCGGTGTTGGCGGCGGGTGGTGCTGGACGGTACACCGGGCGTGGATGATATTGGGGCGCCGGTGGGGGAGGTGCATAGCGGGGCCTCTACGCCATGCCTTGATTCTGGCGGAAGGCGATCATTCTCTTTTTCTTCAGGTCGACCTTGTTTTGCTCGGTCTCCTGAATAATAGCCTTGTTCACCAACTTTTGGAAGTTGGCGTAGTCTCCGGAGACCAACTGAAGGGAAAGCTCATCCTTCAGCCCCCGGAGGAACTTAGATTACCTGTCCGTATCAGTACGGACCTCCTCAGGCGCATACCGGGCCAACCGGTTAAACTCATGTAGATACTCGGTGACGGACCTGCTTCCTTGCTGAAGGTCCCTAAATTCTTGTTGCTTCTGGGCAATAATGCTATCGGGGATGTGGGCCGCGTGGAAGGAGGAGGAGAACTCAACCCAAGTGTGGACGTGTCCCTCGGGCAGAGTCTCGCGCAAGTTGTCCCACCATTCCGCGGCAGGACCCTAGAGTTGGTGGGCAGCAAAGGCTACCCTCTCCTGCTCGGTACAAGTCAGGAGGTCCAACTTTTTCCTAATCGTCCTCAACCAATCACCAGCCTCTATGGGGTTGGTGGTGCTTGAGAACATGGGAGGGCGGACTTGGAGAAACTCCGAGAGCTGAGATGCGGGTGCAGGAGCGGGGGTGGCGGGGCGAGGTATCTCCGGCTGCTGTTGGTGGAGGCGAAGAACTGAGCCTGTTGCTCTTGCATCCGATTCTTCTGCTGTTGCATCTGGTTCAACAGCGCAGCTACCAACTGATTTTGGTTGGCCATCATCTCGGCCAACGTGCGGTGGTTGGCGACTGGGGCTTGCCTCTGCCCAGTCGCTCCCCATTGGGGCAAGTTACCGTTGTCCCCTCCGTTCTGGGGAGCATCTGAGCCGTGGGTGTTAGTCATCCTGAAGTTTCCAAAGCAGATAACACTTTCTTAGGGGAAATGATACTAAGTTTTATTTCAAAATGTGTCGTTCTTGCGATTACATTCATGTCTTTTTATTTAGTCTTCACCCATGCCTTATATTTGACATGGGTGGCAATACAATCCAAAAAAATAAAAAGGAAACAATCAACCGTAAAGACTACGTCTAAGGTAGCTCAGGGGACGACTCGACCACGGGCTCAACGGAGATGGTCGGGGTCGTGGAGCTGGAGGGTCCGGCAGGAGGTGCGCTGCGGGAAATCCTCTTAGGCCTCACTGTGGGGATCCGAAGCGATTTCCGCTTGCGGGGAGGAAGGGGGGCGACCTCCTCGAGATCCTTCTTCAACTCCTTAAGCTGATGGTGAAGCTGTGTGGTGACGATGGCGCCCTGACATAGAAGCTCATTCTGATGCCTCAACTCCTCTACCTCGAGGGTCAAATGAGGGGTCGGCTGGACCTATCGACGAAGTTCGACATTCTCACGGTTCAGATTCTCCGAGGTATGGTGGTAGTAGTCGATGGTGTCGTGCTGGCTATCCGCGTCGAGGACGGCCTCCGTGTGGAGATTGTCCATGGCTTCCAAAAGCCTCATGGTGTGGGTGATGGCGGAGTTGCTCTGAGTGAGAGGACTGATGTAGATGCTGCGGTGACTCCCTGGTGTGCGCATGGGCATTAAGCGGTAGACGATGTCGCGGAGGTGGCAGTCGTAAACCAGTCAAAGCTCGGTGAGGGCCTAAAGTGCGGCGTGCTGGCTGGCCACCACGAACGAAGGTCCTCCGACTCCATGGGTGTAGAAGGGAGGCTGCGTGGAGGAGGAGCGGATGACGACCGTGACCTCGCAGTAGCTCTCGCTCGCATCGGGAAAGATCCCGTGGAACGTGGGCTCATGGGTGAATCCAAGGAAGTCGATGAGCATGCGAAGCTAGCGGATGAATCCGGCCTCGTCGCGAAGAGTCCCGCTCATGGTATGGACCGGCATCTACAAAAGAGAGAAAATTTTTGTGAAAACCTCAGAAGATGAGAGGGTAAGTAGTTTTGTAAAAATATGGCTAATATAAGTCCTCGGGTCAGGTCTGTTTGGCTTCCTACAGTCAAGTCGGCTCTGATACCATCTTGTCATGCCTAGATTCAATAAATCCGAACCTTTATTGAAATTCCATAGAAAATCAATAAACCAAGACGTTCATCATGCAACCATGTACAATATGAGCAATCATTCACGATTCGTAGACCGTATTAGTACAAAAGTGAATAAAGGTGAAGAGAAACTAATAAAACAAGGGTCCTAGATAAACGCCTCCTTCTAGTCTCGCCTTGACTGGGTCGCTACTCCAGACCTTCATCCTCCTCGTAGTAGATGGGCTCTGCTGGTGTAAGTCAACGGGGGTGAGTACAAACATACTCAGCAAGCCACCGGATGCAAATATAATGCAGAGTAATAACAAGACATATAGTGGCTAATTTTGCGGAAGAGCATATTTTGTAAAGCATTTAATTGTGATCAATTTATTAGTACTAAAATGTAAACATGTGTATGCATTATCATCTTCTAACTCGAGAGGTACAGTCAGCCCACCCTCGCTCAACAGTCCTTACATGCCATAAATAAATCAACCATTCAAACAATAGTAAACTAACTGCGAGTAGTCACACAACCCGCCCTTGACCGTGGACTCGGCTTTTTGAAAAGATTAAATACTATGATCAGAGGTGTACCACTGTACCCACAAGGCACACACTCATCACTTACACCAAAATGTAACGAGATGACCCATACCATGGGAACTCATGCCAAAACCTTCCATATGGTCCTCCTCGACCCGACAGCACCTCTTATGGGTTTCATATGGTGCCCCGACGCGTTGAGCCACACCATACCCCCCCTTGAGCCACGTCGGTACAAGTCACCCGCAGGTTGCCCCTTGCCCCCTCCACTATGCTGCATCGAGTCGGATTGTTCCATACTTTCAGTTAGGACTTACCCATTAGACTTGTGGTTAGTACGGAAGTGCTTTGAAACAGATCTCGCAGACCGGTCCTTATAGTGCTCTGGGTGCGACCAACCAATGCCCTATCTTGGACCCGGAACCCACCATACTTATAACATAGCCAACAACAACAGAGTCCAGGGACAAGAATAACGGGGAAATTTCATATAGTCAAATCCATCTATCTACGACTCATTCTTTTTATCCTATAACAGTTGTGTCGGTACATTGGGCACTAGCTAATATTTTATAGTAGAGTGACAAGGAGTTAAGGCTCAATAAGCATGGCTTGGGTTGCACACAAGGACGGGGATCTAATAAATATAAGTGTAGGGCTTGATATTTGACTAATACAATAATATCCTATGAGTTATAGCGATAATTTATTAAAACATGGGCTCAATGATGATCAAAATGGGGGTTGTGACTTGCCTTGCTCAGCAAATGGTGAAGGTGGAACCTCGGGGTAAAACTCCGGCTCCTCGACGAACTCGTAGTCTTCTCGATACGGAAAAAGTAAACATAGCATTCAATAAACAAATACAATATCACAAAACAATAAGCATACAAGTATTAGAGGTTTTAATATGTGAAATAAAGTTTTATTATTATGAAGTTATGTGAAAAACATTAAAGATTAAATTTTAAGGCTTTTCCCCAATTTATTTTATGAATTAACAATTTTATCCCTAAGGGGTTTTTATTCATTTATTTAATAATAATATTTTGTTCCAAAGTAACATATTGTTTTTATGGCTTAAATTTGTAGAGAATAAAATGTTGAGTTTAAAAAAATTTGAATGGTGAAATTTGGAGTTAAAATGAGCAACTTATGAATTTTGGAAGTTTAAACATTTTTCTAGAATTTTATTTAAACAGAAAATGGGATTTAGTCCACGGTGAGCCAGGCCCATGGTGGACAGATGTACTGTGCATGTGGACCGGTTGATCCAGAGCCGTTGGATCTAGATCCAGCGGTCAGGCGCGAGGCGAGATCGTTTAAGTGAAAAGGGACGGCTGAGATTAAATCGTGCGAACCGGTATGACGTGGACGCACGAGATCGCTCCGGGGGTTTAAGTTTTAATCAATGGCCCAGATTAAAAGGTACTGGTTCGGTGGGATCCGAGGGCCCAGATTAGATCCTTCAGGATCTAATCTGCGCCGCACAGATGCCGTCCGGCACGGCACGAGCTAAGGGGGCAAGTACCCCCTTCGTTCTCGGCTCCGGCGACACAACGTCGAGCAATTCCGGCGTCGGCGAG
Source organism: Zizania palustris (assembly GCA_019279435.1). Classification (NCBI taxonomy): domain Eukaryota; kingdom Viridiplantae; phylum Streptophyta; class Magnoliopsida; order Poales; family Poaceae; genus Zizania; species Zizania palustris. The sequence continues at coordinate 35,897,613 of JAAALK010000080.1, forward strand.
GGCTCACTGGCCAAGCTAAGGCCTAAAACGGAATGTAGGGACCACGGGGGGTTACGGGCGTATCGACGGTGGTGGCGGCGGCGAGCGGACGGCGACCGGCGTCAAAGAGGGGCGATGAAGGTCCCTCGGGTTGGCGGTGGCGGTGGTGTTCCGGTGATGTTCTGGCCCAACGGAGGCGAGATCGGTGACGGGCGTGAGATGGCGATCACAGAGGTGCCGTCGGCGAGGGCAGCGGTGGCTCGAGTCGTCGGCGAGAGCTCACCAGAGTATAAATAGAGGAGAAACCCGAAAAAGGGGCGGCGGGCTCAGGAAGGGGTGGCTAACGGCGAAGGAGTGTGGCCTGGGCTGCGGTGAGTGCCGGGGTACTTATAGGGGTCGCCGGCGGTGGATATGGCAAGGGAAACAGAGGAAACCCGAAAGGGTTCCTTCCATATTCTGGCGAGGCTTCCAAATGCATGGATAGCCTTCTATATTCATGAATCCGCGTCGTCGTTAGATGGAATGAGGTCGCCGGCGATGAAATCGGGCGGCCGGTGGCGGGAAATCAGAAGGAGATCGCCGGGAAAGGAAAGGGGGGGAATTCCATCGGAGACGATGGATCCGATAGGTGGCCCCCACCTGTCGGTGGGCGAGCCAAAAACGGAAGGACCGACAAGCGGGCCCGGTGGGTCAGAGAGATAGGGACGGGCGTGGGTGGCTGACATGTGGGCCGAAGCAGGGCGCGGGCGGGAGAGAGAGGAGGAGTTGGCACCGACAGATCGGTCCCACCGGTAGTGCTGGGCTGGGCCGGGCTGAGGCAGATTGAGGGTTGAGGTTCATTACGAATTAAATTTTTTTCTGATTTAAAATAATTCCAGTAATTTATTTATTTTATTAAGGGTTGAATCACTGTTGGTAAAAATTTGTAAGAATTCTTAAAATTATATCTTGGCCTCTAGATCATATCATAAATTTTCCAAGTCCAAATTCTGAATAATTTTCCCTGTTTGGCTTTAATAAGGCGCTTTTGGGATTTTCTTTAATAAATAATTCCAGAAATTCTTTGAATAATGTATTTCTTTTCTTTTATTTATTTTTAAATCTTGGGGTGTTAAAGATAGAGAGAGAGAGAAAATAGTCTAACTTTCAGAGCGTCTATCCCGCTAACTTCTCCACACTGTGCTAAAAATTAACTAATATGCTCTAGTGTGGTTTTGCTACCCTCGCCGTCGAATTTAGTGAATTCAGGGATTCTATAGCCGCGTGGGTAGGGTATTGTATCGAGATGGTCGTTATATGGCTTACGGTAAACCCTAACCCGACCCTCAGGCACGAAGCCGGCACACTCCCCGAATAGTGCGCGGATCCGCTCCTCTAAGTCATCTTGGCCTGTTGCCCGCGCACGTCTCTCGTGCGGGGGTGCGACACATGGCGGGATATCAGCGTGTCGGCCATGGGCCTCTTCCCTACGCGCTATCTGTATGACGTGCTCGTGCCCTGGTGCCTGCGCATGTGGTGCAGGCAGCGTGGGTACCGGCGCAGGTGGTGGCGCGTGGTATGCAGTGCTAGTTTGGCCATAAGCATAATGTTTAGTCTTGGCCATAAGTGTTGAGGTCGGAGACGTAACAGTCGTGCCAGTGTTACCGTCAGTTCTGTTGTACACATGATTTATTGGAGGTTCACTAGCAATAGGGACTAGGGGTACAGAAAGTAAAGATAAAGTAAATGCGATCAAAGCTAGGGCTTTGTGTTTGATTTGTGTTGGGGGGCTCTGAACTGGCTTCACTTCTGTATTTATAGGGGCAAGACTTCTGATCTAATCTGCTATAACTTTGGCTGGATAGAGATAAAAACTTAGCCGAAATCGCACCCAACTCTATCTCTGCCGAAGTGGGCCTTCGGCCAAGCCCGCTGAAGCCCGCTCCTCGGGCCGAAGCTTCAGCAGCGTTGGGCCTCCGAAGGCTTCCTAGCCGAAGGCCGTGGGCTGGTTGGACGCTTTCAGAGCCCATTGACCAATGGTCCTTCGGCCTAACCCAGGACATGTGTATTTTTGGCCCAAATCACCAAAATAGATATTTTGACAATCTGAACAATTGATGCCATTTTTTGCTACCAACAGCTCTCTGTTTTACAAACAATAAATTATCGGAACTTCCGATACCATATCAGAACTTCCGATTTGAGCTCTCTGTTTCCAATTCAGAAAATAATTGGAACTTTCGATTCCAAATCGACACTTTCGATCCAACCAGAATTTTCTTGGGCACAATTCCTTCATTATATTGGTTCACGCCTACCATAGGATAATAGGCCTATATCTAGTATTTTGGTGTATACTATGATGGTGGATCTTACGATATGACGTGATCAAGCTATGGAGGCTTGAGGCATCGAAATCAAGAAAATATGCTAGAAAAATTGTTCTTTGTGGGATTCTCGCTTCCTTTATGTACTCAAGAGGTAAGCCCAACAACCCATGACTCTATTCTGAATCATTCTAGGATTGCATTCCGAATTTAGGTGTCATATCCAAAGTACAATTACCAAATAAGTACTCAGCTTCCTTATCAGAATCAAACCACTATTCATGGGCTATGCCGAACGGTTAATGCTTGTCTTGGCCTACCCTTGGTCCAATCTGATAAGACTAATTGTGGGGCACTCGAGGTAATATCCCCGTCAATGACCAAGAATCCAATTCATCACAAGAGGACAAAGCACATCGAGCTCAACATACACTTTGTTCTCGAGAAGGTTGCAATCGGTGAAATTCATGTTCTTCACGTCTCCATCTCCCAGCAACTCGCAAATGCCTTCATAGAAGGGTTACCAACTTCTCTCTTACAAGAGTTAAATCATAGTCTTTGGATTGACAGTGCCAATGTTGTGACTATGGAAGGTGTTAGTGCATTGTTTAACGTCCTAGCTACTTCATCAGCTCATGCATCCACCTCCCACATGCATTTGTTACATGCAACCATGCGCTCACCCATGCAGGCTGCTAGCTCGTGTGTTTGTTAGCTGCATGCTATTGTATTAGCTTAAATAAGTTTCTTAATTAGATGAATACAATTAATGTTGGTTCTTTCAACCTCTTCAGATCCTGTTGTTGTCAACACACTAACGATTGACATGAAGATAGATGTGATTGTTGCCCTCCTACCAACAGATGGTCGGTTGATAGGACTAGGGGCTCCAATCAACAACAATAAATAAACCCATTTAGAGCCTCTCCAGCAGATGTTCCATATGGTTCTCTATAGTCAAATTTAGGGTGTTTGCTATAAAAATCACCCTCTACCAGATTTCCTATCACATCCCTTACCATATTTTATTCTCTACTCCTCTATCCTCATCCCCAAATATATGGAACTCTCTAATCTGCGTGGTCGAGCCTTCCCGTGTGCACCACGCCCTCCAGCGCTTGTCGGTCCTAATGCTTGTCACTAACTGTCGCCAGCTGGCCCCGCGAATGCCGCCCTCCATCACCGGTCACCCATCTTATAATATTTTATTTTCTATATGATTTAAATGAAAGTGGAGAAGAAAGAAAAAATAGAAATGGAAAGAAAATGATAATATTTTATTTCCTATATGATTTTTAATATGTTTTTGTGATCAATTATTTTAGTTGGACAAATTTGGAAATATATTCATTAGAAATATAGTTGTTGAATTTTTTATTGTTTATCATTGGATAATAATAAAAATTAGATTCAAAAATATAGAGAATGGGTTTTAGGAAAGTTGTCAGAGACGTAAGTTGTATAGGGATGAAATGTTTTAGGGTCATTGTAACACCCATAATTTTTAAAAGGGAAAAATAAATCCTGAAATAATGAATTTCCAGAAAAATGATTATTTTGATTTTCTTTAAAGCTGAAAATGTCCAAATAAATAAAATCCAGAGAAATAACTCTAGTCATGGTCTGAGAAAATTATATTATGACCTTAAGACCAAGATATATTTTTGAGAATTTTTATAGATTTTTAGAACCCTTGCAAGTAGCTAATAATTTTTAAACTATTTTTAGCAATTATTTTTACTCAGAAATGAATTTAAACAGTAATGGGCCACCCCCTTTCCTTTCTCTCTCTCTCTGGCCTCACCAACCTGTTTTCCCCCACAGCCCCTCACTGACAGATGGACTCCACCTGTCGGCGCGCTCCGCCTCATGCCCGAGCCCTGGCCCACCTATCAGCCCCTCCCCCTCTCTCTGCGTGTGCCTTGGCCCACCTGTCGGCACCGACCGTTGCGCCCTCATCCCGTCTTCCATCACTGGCCGGTGGAGCCCACCTGTCAGCTTTGTCTTCCCCATGATCTCGCGCCCCCGAGATCCCCGGTCGCCACCCTAACTCCTGAATCCACCTTTTGTAGGACCGAAAGTAATGACTAGAGGGGGTGAATGGGCGCCTTAAAAATTCTTGTGAATCAATGACCTTTTCCCAACACCCAACGCACCTCGACTAACAATCAGTTGAAGCTAACAGATCTAAATCAAGAAACTAATCTAACCTAAAAACAACCGGTGTCCTAAGCGAGAAGACACAAACAGTGATTGAAGGCAGAAAAGAATCATTCAAGACATGAGCAGTTTAGACACCATCAAAATAAACATCATAATCAGTATGTTCAAATGCATGTAAAACGAGAAAAGATTTTTAATGTTCAAAATTTTCTGGTTTGAAGTCTGTAAAACACAGTTCGAAGTGTATGAGCGAAGCCTGCACCTAGACTTCGAACCGTGTACTCCGGAAGTGAAGAGTACATAGCCGTCTGTCGAAGTCCGTGATGTACTATGTCGGAGTCTGCGAGAAACCTTCGAAACAAGCCAACTCCGAACCAGTCCACAGAACTCAAAGGTACTAAAAACCGAAGCCAGCACGTGCTAGGACCTTTGCTCAGTCAAAACAGACATGCGTGGAACTTCGAAGGACTTCGTACACAGCGAAGCTTCAGCGAAAAAACTCCGAAGTAAACCTCGCACACACTCTGGACTGACACCTTCGCAATGATGCTCGAATAGAAAAACTCAGCACGATTCAATGGATCTTCGAAGTACGTCTTGCGGACTTCGTTGAGTTCACAAAAACACAAACATCTCTAGACACGCTTACCCATGCGAAGTGTTATGGTCGCTGCAAATACAAAAGCAAGAGCTAGCCGTAGGCTAGTTTCACTAGCCATGCCATGCGCATGCCAGCAGCAATTGCAGACTAAAACTTAGGTGAGGACAGCCTATGAATTACTATGTGAGGTGACCAGTCAGCAAGATACCATGAGAAAAACCTTAGAAAAAATCTCACCTGCAGCACGTTACACAGAAAGCTGCTGCTATGCATGGGAAACAGGAGAAATACTAGCACAAGTAGGTTCTAGAAAAAAATCAAGGTGACAGCAAACACACTGTGGCAACACGATGGCTAAAACTGACACAAGCAACCACACACAGCAGACAAACCACATAGACGAAGAACTGTGCAGGAAACAAACTATCCTTCAGCACATAAAAACGAAATAGCAAAACTCACTCACAGATGATTGAAACAGGTACGCATAACAAGGCATCAGATAAACTAATTCATAGCAATGCACGATAGGTGAGACATGAAGAATAAAAGCTGAATAAATGGTTTCACGAAGTGCCTGAGTTGCAGATCCTGATGGAGCACGATGAACAGAGGCGGCGGAGAAGAACAGACACCAGGAGGATGAACGCCAAAAGTGACCCAATCCTTTTGATTAGTAAAGTAATTTCAGAAAAGGGTAACCCTAACCCTAGGGATTGGGGCCCTATTTATTGGCATCCCAATAGCCTAGGAAAATACCAAAAGACCCTTAGGGTTTTTTACAGACGCTGAAATAAAATGGAAAATACCAAAATGCCCTTAGGATATTTTTACAGACTCGACTGACAGACTGTGGGCCTAAAGGCAAAATAGTAAACTCCTAAATACAGATGACTTATCCTGAAGTAGAGCTTTCATAGCGACTACGGCTTCACCTCAGAACGGTCAGATCCGAGATCAGCGGTTGTCAGTTTTGCGCCAAAACTGACAAAGCATCCACCGTCTTTGCACCGGGTACCCGGATTGGGCTAGCCTGATTCCGCAGCTCCCTCAGCTCGGCAATCACTAGCCACCCGTGTACCTGAGTCAATGCCGGTCAAAAGCCCAGTGGATCCTCTGCTGCCCCTAGCCCATGTACCCGTATTGGGCTAGCCCGACTTCGTGGCCCCTCTGCCCAATAGTCGCTCGCTGCCCATGTACCTCAGTCACATGCGGCCTAGACACAGCAGGTCTTCTCTTCTCTTCGTGTCCTCTTTGGCTTCCGTTGATAATCACTCATCACATCTGCAGCCATGAGACCCATACTCTTCAGCATGGCTCCTCAATCTCCCCCTTGATGAGTGCATTGTCAACACTTCTCTTTATCAGCTCTCCAGTACCTGCAAGCACATGTGGAAACACAAAAACAAAGCACAAGAAGACAGAAAGAAGAAAATAAAACAAAAGTTTAACCCTAATGACCAAAAACCAATCAAAAGCACGAAAGCGGTCATTATGTTTAACCAAAAAAATAAAGACTCAAAACAAGTGCAATCTCATAATTATCAACAAAGATATCCAAAGAGTAAGGACAAACGGGACAAAAACTCCCCCTGAAACAAATCCCAGAGAAAGCCAAAACTCCCTCTAAACTCTTCGAAGAGAACGAGTAACCCAAAAATTCTCCCCCTTGTTGACAATTGGACTCATCAAGCGAGATTAAATGCACTCAAAAGAGACACAGACTCGTACTCCCCCTGAAATGCAGCTCCCCCTCAAAATATGCAAAGAATGCAACTGGGGTGCAGGTGGAGTGTAGAAAGCATGCTTCTCAGATATGATTGACTACAATTACAATATCTAACAGGTATAGCAAAAGACATATTGTCTAAGACACATGACATGATCAGTGCAACAGATGATATCTAAAGAAAGTCATTAGCACGCATTTTTCAATTTTTGCAAACAAAAGCATCACCACATTTTCTAGTTGACAAGCAAGGTCAAGCATGAGATGCAAAAGCTAACTGATATCTACCAGGATAAGCATTGTCCAAAACAAAGTGCTTCAGCAAACTTGTTATCTTTTTAATGTTCAAGCTTTTTCTTTTTCCCTTTTCATTTTTGCCAGGGGTTATTTGCATGTCAAACCTTATTCTAACCGACCAAGTCAAGCCTAGGCCAGAAATAGACCATCAGAAGCTTAAGACATTGGTCTTGGCATACACTACACTGTCCTAGTTCATACCAAAGTGCTATGGTAAGCAATCCAGAACAATGCAATGCGACAAAAGCAAACCCACCTAGATCTTTTCAAATTATGCATAGAAAGGCATGGATTTTTCATTCATTTTTTATTTTTATCATTTTTATAGCACATTTCCATGTTAAAGCATAAAGATGTCCAAGTTGCATCTCTACATCTAAGTGAGGAACTAGCTACCAGGCATGTAAAAGATAGTAATAACCACTCAGCCTACACATGCTAGTTACCAGAAGCAATGGTGATCAATTTTCAATTTTAAAACATAAAAGCAATGCATATGACAGATATCAGACATATCATGTGAACTGAAGCAAAACATGATCATCGACAAGTAATCAAAAGCATGTACCAACTAGAATAAGTAAAGCAGCTCAATCATATAACAGAAGCAAGCTCAAAGTGTGATATGTGAATATGCATGATATGAACACACACAAAAAGACTCAAGAAAAGAGTAAAGAAGACAGAAAACTGACTCAAAAATATCCTAAAAGGGATACACAACACCCAAATCCCCTCGTAAACGCTCAAAAGTAGACTGATCTAGGGGTTTGGTGAAAATTTCAGCCAACTGATGATGGGTATCAACATGAACAAGGTCAATGACACCTTTCTCATATTGATCCCTCAGAAAGTGAAAGCGCACATCAATGTGTTTGGTTTTTGAATGGAGACAAGGTTTTTCCCTACACTAATCGCAGTGGTGCTATCACAAAACAGAGGAACTCTGGTAGGAAAGAACAACCCAAAGTCTCGCAATGTGGAAATTATCCAAACCAACTATGAGCAGCAGCTACATACTCAGCCTCAGTAGTAGAAAGCGCAACCCCAGACTACTTTCGAGAAGACCAAGAGATAAAAGAAGAACCAAGAAACTGGCAAGTACCGGAAGTCGACTTGCGATCCAACCGGCACCCACCAAAGTCAGCATCCGAAAAGCCAGATAAATCAAGAGATGATGATGCTGAATAATAAATACCTAGATCGGGCGCATCGGTAAGGTACCTGAAAATACGCTTGACAGCCTGTCGATGAGACGCACGTGGTGAAGAATAAAAGCGCACGCACAGTCCCACGGCAAACTGTATGTCTGGCCTCGTCGCCGTCAAGTACAGCAGCGAACCAATCATCCCTCAAAACTCTTTAGCTCTCCACCAAAGTCGAATTTCTTCAACATGTCCCATGTGTACTTACTCTGGTGGATGAAGATGTCGTCCTTGGTCTGCTTGATCTGGAGCCCTAGGAAATACTTGAGCTCACCCATGAGGCCCATCTCAAACTCACTGTGCATCTGCTCAGAAAACTTGGACACAAGAGCATCAGTAGAACCACCAAAAATAATATCATCCACGTAAATCTGAGCAATTAAGAAGTTTGAGCCATCTCTGAGCAAGAAAAGATTTTTGTCCACAGAACCCATCACAAAGCCCTTCCCTAACAAAAACTGCTTCAACCGGTCATACCAAGCCCTGGGGTCTTGATTTAGACCGTATAAAGCTTTCTGCAGCTTAAAAACATGTCGGGGAAACTTGGGGTTCTCAAAACCAGGGGGCTGCCTAACGTAGACCTCCTCCTCTATGTACCCGTTCAGAAAATCACTCTTGACATCCATTTGAAAAAGGTTAAAACCCTTAGAAGCGGCAAAAGCTAAAAGAATGCGAATGGACTCAAGACGGGCAACAAGGGCAAAAGTTTCCTCCAAATCAATACCCTCTTTCTGGCAAAAACCCTGGGCAACTAGTCGAGCTTTGTTGCGCACCACAACCCCATCTTCACCTTGCTTGTTTTTGAACACCCACTTGGTGCCTATGGGGTTGCATCCGGGTGGCAGCTCAAACAGTGTCCAAACCCGATTGCAGACAAAATTCTCAAGCTCTTGTTGCATGGCATTAATCCAGTTTGAATCAGAAAGAGCATGAGAAACATCTCTGGGCTCAAAAGATGCAACAAACGCAGACTCAGCAAACATAACAAGCGAGTCAATAGAAGAGCGCAAAGTTCTCTTAGAAAGATCACCGATGATGAGCTCTGAGGGGTGATCACGCTGAACTGCTCGGGATCCCAGGTGATCTGAAGTCACCTCACCGGAGTCAGCAGCTGGCACCTCTGTACTCGACTGAGGGGGCTCGATCGAAGTGGAAGAAGTGATCAGAGGTCCGCCCTCATCCTCAGTCGAAGTCTCAGAAGGTGTGGGTTTTGTAGGCTGTGCAGAAGGCCCACCCTCATCGACAGTTGGAGCATCATCATCTTCCTCGAAGATGGACTCTCCAAGCTCATCATCTCCATAAAGCTCAAAAGAAGGAGTCAAAGAAGGCAAGGACTCATCAAAAGAAACCTCACAAGTCTCGACAAGCTGCTGGGAGTCAAGGTTCCAAACACGGAAGCCTCGAGAATGCAAAGCATAACCAAGAAAGACTCCATCCCAGCAACGAGACTCAAACTTGTCCAAATGCCCTCCCTTCTTGAGCACAAAGCACTTGCAGCCAAACACTCGCAAGTGGCTCACTTTGGGCTGTCTGCCAAACCACAACTCATATGAAGTCTTACCTAAGTAAGCTCTAAGAAACATGCGGTTGGCCAGATAGCAAGTCGTGTTCATGGCTTCAGCCCAAAACGCCTAGGAGTCCTATGCTCAGCGAGCATCGTCCTGGCCATCTCGACTAGCGTGCGGTTCTTTCGTTCCACAACGTCGTTCTGTGGGGGAGTGTAAGGAGCAGAAAACTGATGATCAAGACCCTGATCACTACAGAAGCTGACGAACTAAGAGTTCTTGAACTCAGAGCCATTGTCAGAGCGAATTGCTCGCATCCGACCATTATTCTCGTTCTTCAGCTTCAAAATCAGGTCATGAACAAACTGGAAAGTCTCATCCTTAGACTCTAAGAAAACCCACGAGAATCAAGAAAAATCATCAACGATCACAAGCGCATACCACTTCCCACTGACTGAGCGTACCCGAGCTGGACCAACAGTGTCCATGTGTAACAGCTCTCCCGGGTACGAAGTCATCACCTGAGTCACAGGTGAGTGAGAAGCGGCAACCATTTTCCCATGACGACAGGGATGGCAAACTAGATCCTTCTCCATCTTAAGCTTGGGCAATCCACGGATGAGATCCATAGAGCTCAATCTGACTAGCAGATCAAAACTCAAATGGCCTAAACTCCTATGCCACTTCCAGAGCTCAGAGGAGGATCCAGCAATCAAACATCGAGAAAGGCCAAAAGAACTAGAAAAGTCAATCCGAAAAACCTTACCGAAAGGTAAGATCTGTCAAATCAAAGACCCTCTAAAATCAACCACAGAAGACATGCCCTTCTTAAAACGAACCTCCAAACCATCCTTAAGAAGTTGCGAAATAAAAATCAAATTGAACTTCAAATTTCCAACCAAAGCAACATTCTTCAAAGAGAAATGGTCAGAGATGCGAATTGAGCCAATGCCATGTACCTTCCCTTGACCACTGTTCCCAAAGGTGATGTATTCCTTGGAGCTCGGAGAAGAGAGACTAGAGAACCATCTGCAATGTCCTATCATGTGGCGAGAGCATCCTGAATCCATGATCCACACATCCTCTAGTCCTCGATCCTGCACGATCAGTGGCCGTAAGGGGGAGCAAATGGTCCGGCACCAGGTTTAGCAAAAGAACTAAACCAGTGTCGAGCCATCTGCTCAAAATACGGAAAGCAGAAGGAATCATAAGAGTCTGGACCAAAGCACGGCTCAAAGTGCGGTCCTCGGTTCTGCCTAAAGTCTCAGCCATGAGGTCTAGAGCCGTATCCAAAATGGCATGAAAGTCGTCCCCTCTACCACCACCTACACGACGCGACATGGCCTCTAGCCTCTCCCCCGTCGAGGGACTCTCAGTCTACCACCCTGCTGGTAGAACTGCTCCTGCCCACCACGAGCTCTCTCTGCTCTCTCAACCCGCTTCCTCCTGAAGCAAAACTCCTCAAGATGCCCATCTCTCTGACAGTACTCATAGTGGTAGGTGAGCTTCTTGGGATGTGGTTGAGGCTTGGGGTTCTGTTGACACGGAAATGTGCCCCGCACTTGGGTCAGTTCGGCGATCCAAAAGTGCACGGATACTCAGGGACAGGCCTAAGCGTGACGTAGAACCGACGTCGTGTTCCGACTACCCTTAATAGTGATAAGGGGGGTGGAGTCGCCAGACAACCAGATTACAAGAAATAATCCAATTAGCCGAAAGAAATAGGTTAAACAGATTAAAATCAGCAAACTAGTCGGAGTTCTCCTGGTTCAAAGTCTGTAGCGAAGGGTGCGCCGAAGGGTACCTTCGGCGTCTGTTGCGAAGTGTTCCGCCGAAGGGTACTTCGACGTTCGGACTGATCCGGCCAGAGGTGAACTCCGAACGGATCTGGACATGGTGATCACCTCCGGACAGCAGGGTTCGGCGTGTGATCTCCGATGCAGCGAAGTACAGAAAAATGACGCGAAGGCTATGTGCGGGTGCAACTTCGTCTTGGTGCAGAGTGTAGTCATGCTGAAGTCTATCACGACGAAGTATGGTGCGAAGCTTGTTACGAAGCCTGTGGTCCTATCGAAGGGCGTCCTAGGGACCTCCAGAACCGATCTCTCGGCTCCGAATACCTCCGGCGAAGGGGCTCCGAACGTGCGAACCTGCAACAGGGATAAAGCGAAGTACCAATTCGGCCTTAGGACCGAATTTGGAGGTGTTGCACAGGTGGCGAAGGTAGCAATCTATTACGCAGATTAGCGGATACTTCATAGGCGAAGTAACAAGACAATAGCAATCTGTTATGTAGATTAACGGGGACTTCACAGGAGAAGTACCAAGGCTTACCACTGTCCAGTAGTGGCGGACGGAGGGCTTCCAAGAAAACCCACAAAGAGGTACAGAAAGTAAAGGTAAAGTAAAGGTACGATCAAAGCATGGCTTTGGTTTGTTTGTGTTGGGGGGGTCCTCTACGCCTGCCAGGCCTCTCTATTTATAGAGGGTTAACTCTAATCTAATCTGCTATTAATCCGGCCGGATAGGGATAAGCTTGAGCTAGCAACGCGTCAATCTCTATCTCTGCCGAGGTGGGCTTCGGTCAGGCCCACCGAGGCCTGCTCCTCGGGCCAAAGCTTCGGTAGCGTGGGCCTCCGAAGGCTCCCGAAGCTTCGGCAGCGTGGGCCTTCGAAGGTTCCCGAAGCTTTGGCAGCGTGGGCCTCCGAAGGTTCCCGAAGCTTCGACAGCGTGGGCCTCCAAAGGTATCGAAGCTTCGGCAGCGTGGGCCTCCGAAGGCTTCCTGGTCGAAGCCCATGGGCTGGCTGGAGACCTTCGGAGCCCGCAGCTCGATGAGCTTCGGCCCCGTAGGGCTTCGGTCAGACCCTGGACATGTGTATTTTCGGCCCAAATCACCAAAAATTGATATTTTCATAATCTAGCCATTAATGCCATTTTTTGCCATCAACACATGCCCCCTGCCTTTTAGTGAACTAGTGAACTAAAAGCACAACGAGCTTGAGATGATACTGTTCATATCGGCTTTTCGACATTTTGTGACGTTTGCCACACACTCTGGAAGTATCTTTTTAAGTACCTACCATTCAAAGCCCTTCGAAATCGCTCTCCCTGCAGGGATTCCAACATGTATGCGTTGCCGGGAGCGATTTTGGCTACCTTAAGAGGACCTTCCCAACTAGGCGACCATTTCCCAAATTTTGGACTTTTCGTGCCTAAAGGCAAAATCGTCTTCCATACCAAGTCTCCTATTTGAAATGATTTTGGTTTAACCTTCTTATTGTAGGCTCTAGCTACTCTCTTCTTGTCTACCTCTATGGCTTCTAAAGCTCTTAGTCTCTTATCGGTCACTTCCTCCAGACTGTCCTTCAGAAGAGCTTCATATTCATTGACCGATAAACCGTCTTGCTTCAATACTCTTAAGGAGCCAAGATCTACCTCCACAGGCAGAACGGCCTCTTGTCCATATACCAACTCATATGGACTGACCTTGGTGGCACCGTGCTTCGCAATCCTACAAGCCCATAACGCCTCGGAAAGCACCTCATGCCACCTTTTAAGAAACTCTTCAAATTTTCTTCTTGATAAGCTTAATCATGGTTTTATTACTAGACTCAGCCTGACCATTGGCCTGAACATAGTAAGGTGAAGAGTTTATTAACTTAATGCCATAGTATTCGGCAAAGTCCCTTACTTCTTTTGAAACAAATGAACTACCTTGGTCCGTAGTAGGAGTTTGAGGGATGCCGAATCTATGTATGATGTGCTTTAAAATAAAATCGCGTACCTCGTTATGGGTCATGTTCTTGAGAGGTACGACCTAGGTCCATTTGGTGAAGTAATCCGTTGCCATCAACACGAACCGATGCCCTTTTGAGGAAGGAGGATAGATCTGGCCAATGAAGTCTAGACCCCAACCTCGAAACGGCCATGGCTTAACAATAGGATTGAGTAATGAGGCAGGAGCTAATTGGATGTTGCCAAACTTATGACACGCCTCACACCCTTTGTAGTACTTGAAGCAATCTTCAGTCATAGTCGTCCAATAAAACCCGGTCTTTTGAGCATCCAACTCATCTTTTGGGCTGACTGATGAGTGCCGCAAAGCCCCTCATGGACTTCTCCTGTAGCTACCTGGGATTGCTCATGGTCTAAACACTTCAATAGCACTCCGTCAATGGTTCGGCGGTACAACGTGTTGTCTACCAACACGAATTTGAACGCTCGTCGCCGAACCTTCCGATCAACCCTTCGGCTAGGGTCTTTCAAATACTGGATGATTGGGATTCTCCAATCGCCCTCATAGATTTCAGACGGCTTCGCTGGCTCAACTTCTGGAAGAACTTCTAAAACACCGACTTCGGGGTGCCCACCGAGCCATTTCAGCTTCTGCCGAAGCCCGGCCGAAGTGTTCGCTCGGAGTGTGCTGGGCCGAAGCCCTTCGGAGGGTTCAGACCCTAGAGAGCCTTCCCCGTCCGAGAGACTTCAGACTATAGGCTTCGGCATGCCAGACCCCTTGGTGGGTGGAGCACTCCGATCCAGGAGCTCCGGCATGCGGTGGCCTTCGGCGACCTGAGGGCCTCGACTCGAAGGGTACGCCTGTCCAGCGTCACTGGCTTCGGTAATGAGACCAAACATTGACTTTTTCAACACAGAAAATTTCCCTCTCCTGACTTGGTAGCCAGATGCTTGCTGAGCCAAATCATTAGCGATTTAATTGGCCTCTCTTTACACGTGAGATATTTTGAAATCATCAAAAGTAGAAACTATGTCTAGGCACTTGTCCAAGTAGCTATTCAGCAAGCTATTAAAACATTGAGCATTCTTGGCTACTTGTTGCATTACTAATAATGAATCACCGTACGCGTGAACGTGCTTAGCGCCTATAGACTCTAATAGTTCAAGGCCTAGCAACAAAGCTTCATATTCGGCTTGGTTATTAGTGGAAGAAAACTCTAGTCGGGCCGAGGTCTCAAAGCACATACCATTAGGTGATATGAGAACCACTCCAATACCCTGGCCATTCTTGCAAGCCAAACTGTCAAAATAGATTTTCCATGGCACTACCTCAACTAGAGCAATAGAATCACTCCAGTTAGCATCGATGTGATGATCAACAATGAAGTCAGCTACGACTTGGCCCTTCATCGCCCTTAAGGGCTCGTAGGCCAAATCATACTCAATCAACGCGTAAGCCCATTTTCCGATTCTTCCACTTAGAATCGGCTTTCGTAACATGTGCTTTATAACATCGGTTTGGCAAACGACGACACATGTGGTGGGGAGAAGATAATGACGCAACTTGGTGCATGCGTAATAAAGTGATAAACATAATCGCTCCACGAATGCGTACCTGGTTTCGGCGTCCAGCAGGCGACGGCTCAGAAATGTGACGATGTACTCCTTCCCCTCCACCTCCTGGGTTAGCACGACTCCAATCACGCGGTCTTCAGCGGCGATGTATAGCCGAAACGGAATCCCGGCCTTGGGTGCTCTCACCACGGGTGGTGACGACAAGCATTCTTTGATCTTCTCAAAAGCACTTTGCTAGCTTGCCCCCCAAGTGAACTCGGCTTCATTTTTTAGCTAGAGTATGGGGAAAAGGCATCAATCTTGCCAGACAAGTTGGATATAAAACGACGCAAATAGTTCAACTTGCCTAACAACTTCTGCACATCTTTTTTGCATGCCGTTGCTGCAACGTTTCTAATCTTCTCAAGTCTCTTAGGATCAATCTCTATACCTCTCTCATGAATCATGAAACCTAAGAACTTACCTGCCGACACGCCAAAAGCACACTGAGTGGGTTCATTTTTAACCCATACTTCCGCATCCTATCGAAAGTGACCTTCAAATCGGCTAAATGGTTTCCCATAGCGTCCGATTTGACCACGACATCATCGATGTACACTTCTAACATGACTCCTAACAAGTCGTGAAAGATCAAGTTCATAGCGCACTGATACGTGGCACCGTCATTTTTCAACCCAAAAGTCATGACGACCCATTCGAATAAACCGACAAAACCAGGGCAACGAAAGGCAATCTTATAGACATCCTCTTCGGCCATAAAGATTTGATTGTAACTGGCATTGCCATCAAGAAAACTTAGTACCTTGTGTCCTAAAGCATCGTTGATCAACATGTCGGCTATTGGCATTGGATACTCGTCTTTCGGAGTGGCTCTGTTTAGATCCCTGAAATAAATGCATACCCGTATCTTGCCACTCCCTTTCTTTTCTACAGGCACAATGTTAGCAACCCATTCTGTGTACCTGCATGGCCTAATAAACATAGCCTTAAGCAGTCGCTCTACTTCCTCTTTAACTCAGTCATAGACGACCAAATTAAAGCGATGGGGAGGCTGTTTATAAGGCCTAAATCTGGGCTTGATGGGCAGCCGATGCTCCACGAGCTCGCGGCTTAGCCCCGGCATTTCTCTATACTCCCATGCGAAACAATCGACATACGACCGAAGTAACTTTATTACTTCAGCCTTTACATCGGGCTGTAAATGTTGATTTACAAAAGTCGGCCTTGGGATGCTACTATCGCCTATATCGACCTCCTCCAAGGGGTCGGCCGACACAAAACCTTGCCCTAACTTTTCTACCTCGCTAAAGTCCTCGATGGCCTCGGCAATACCCTCATTACTAGACCGATACCGCTCCACGCGGGACTTTAACCAATCTAGATTATCCTTGCTAGACATGACTATTAATACAAAAATATCCATGCTACTCCAGCTGGCTTTACAGACACTGGTACAAACTGTCCTTCGGATACACTAACAAAGTCATAATTCGAAAGATCTCTACCTAATAGACACTCTACTTTGTTATGGACAGCGTCAACCGACACATCGGCCAAAGCTACTTGGGCCGAAGTATCCGCGGGGATGACCTCTACCTCATCGCCGTCCCACTGCACCAAGCACTGGTGTAGGGTAGAGGGGATGCAACAGTTCGCATGGATCCAGTCACGTCCGAGTAACACACTATTGTTACCTTGTACGTCGACGATGAAGAAAGCCGTTGGCAACGTCTTGTTGCCCACCGTCAACTCCATAGAGAGTACTCCCTTGGCTTCGGAGCTCTCGCCGTTGAAGCCGTTGAGCATCAAGTTGGTCTTCTTCAGGTCATCTTCGTCCCTGACAAGTTTCTTCAACAATGAATAAGGCATTAGGTTAACCGTCGCGCCGCCGTCGATGAGCATCCGGGAAATCGGCTTCCCATCGATGTGGCCTCTGACATAGAGGGGCTTCAGATGGCGTGCCGAGTCCTCGGGCTTCTCGAAGATGGCGCTACGCGGACCGAGGTTCAACGGAGCGATCTCGGCCTCGTCCCGTGGTGGTGCAAACTCGGTGAGTAATGTGACGATGTTGATGTCCATCGCCTGAGGTGCGGGTCCTTCAGAGATGGGCGAGTAATCATCGTCAAGCAAGTCATCCTCGTCGTCGCTTGGGCTAGGAGCCGGGTTGGTTATCTCAACCGGCTTCTCTCTCCATACTTGCTTTGTCGCTGGCCGAGGGTGAATTTCTTCGAAGATAGCATCACGCTCGGCCTCAGCTACCTTCTCGCGCATCTCCTGTGCCCGCAGCCTTTGCAAGCGCCTTTTCTGTGATTTGGACATGCCCGGAGGAGCCCAAGACGGCTTCGGCTTGGTGCCTGGAGCTACTTTTTGACCCCTGTTATTTCTGGCCGAAGTGTGCCCTTCGGCCTCGGGCGCCCTGTGTTCGAAGGGGGCTTCGCTGCGAACCCCGTTGAACGGACCAGCCTCGTTCGGTCGATCGTACCCAACTTCGGCGCGGAGCCCGGCCGAAGCATGCGGCTTACCTTCGTTAGCCTTCGGTGGCGAAGACTCCAGGATTGGGACTTCCTGAGACCCGACTCTGATAGTTATGGCCTCGGACTCCCTGGCTTCGGCCTCTGCGTGCTCGCACCCTTCGGCTTCGCTCTGCAGGGCCCGATTCGGAGGTATCACAGATAGTATGTGAACGATGCCCCCCTCCGCTGCGTTTGTTTGCCCCTGCCATCCATAGTACTCCGAAGGAAAACAAGGCATAGGGTTAGTCTGCGGAGGGTACCCCGACCTAGACACGTGCGGAGCCCACGGGGTTCCCGCCCAGTCATATGGCGGAGGCATCAGAGGCTCTAGCGGCCTCGCCCACTTCGAGCCGAACCCGTTGCCTGGAGGGTGGTTCGGCCAAGTTGAAGTCATTTTGGACCATACTAGCGAAGGGTCCTGCCAGGCCGGAGGTATGTTCGGCCAGTACGGGCCGAAGCCTCCCATCGGAGGAGTCCACCATGGTGTGTGGTTCGGCCATTGGGGGCCGAAGCTGTCGCATGGGGGACCCGACCACTGGGGTGCGAAGTCGTTGTGCGGAGAACCCGACCATTGGGATTCGAAGTTGTTGCATGGGGGGTTCGGCCATTGTGGCTCAGAACCACCGTGCGAAGCACCAGGGTACCTCGGCCCGAAGCCTTCGTGCGAAGGGTTCGCAACCTTCGGTCCGAAGGTACCCTTCGAAGGTTTTGGCCCCTTCGGCTATTTTGGCTGAGCGCGCGGGCCTGCTTCTTTGGCCCTCTTCTGATGTTTGTTCAGTAGCATGTTATATGTCACCTTCGGCCTCTTGTGAGCCTTAGCCAAAGGAGTATTGACATTTTGTTTCCACACTCCTACCTCGGGGTTCTTTGGCACGAGTGTGCGAGTACGTGGTTCTCCAACAATCACTTCTTTTCCTTTAGCGGACTCGGCCTGTTCTGGCCGAATCAACACCTTCTTCTCGCCGAGGTCGACGGCGTTGACTGGAAAAGGATCTTTATCCAGCTTCATTTTTGGATCATGGTCTATCTTCAATCGTCCTTCTTCTATGGCCGATTGTATCTGCCGTTGAAAAACATTGCAATCATTAGTATTATGAGAATGTGAATCATGCCACTTACAGTATGGATACTTCTTTAATTTGTCGGCAGGTGGGATAACTTGACCTTTGGGTAACCTGAGAAGATGACTTTTTAAAAGGAAATCAAATATTTTATCGCATTTAGTCACATCGAACGAGTACTTGACCTCATTAAGTTTATTCTTCGTAGGGGACGGTCGTAGTTCGGAGCAAGTGACAGGTTTGTTTTTAGCGTTTGTAACCCATTCGGTC
Source organism: Zizania palustris (assembly GCA_019279435.1). NCBI lineage: Eukaryota > Viridiplantae > Streptophyta > Magnoliopsida > Poales > Poaceae > Zizania > Zizania palustris. Next base: position 35,916,552 of record JAAALK010000080.1, read on the forward strand.
ACATACATGTCGGCTGAATCCTCTTCCTCTGACTCCTCCTCATCGGAGCGTTCCATGATATGGATCTCGGCCCTAGGCTTGCTAAATGTCTTAATAAATTTCTTATCCTTGGCTCGACCTTCTTGGACCAGAGCCTACTGTAGGACTTGGCTAACCTCTAAAAAGTTCTGGTTATCTAACCTTTCTTTAAGCTCGGAACGCAACCCGTTAAAAGCTAATTCCTCCAAGTCCCTTTCTGAAATATTGAGACTAAAGCACCAGTTTCTAGTATCTCTGAAACACTTGATATACTCAGAGGCGCTCTCACTAGACTTTTGTTTAACCGATGTCAAATGTGAAAGCCTAAGTTCTGTTTCGCCCGTGTAGAAATAATCATGGAATTTCCGCTCCAAATCTTCCCATGTGTGGATGGAGTTCGGCGGGAGTGCCGAAAACCAAGTGAAAGTTGTGCCGGATAGCGAGAGAGAAAATAGTCTAACCTTTAGGGCGTCTATCCCGCTAACCTCTCCACACTGCGCCAAAAACTGACTAACATGCTCTAGTGTGGTCCTGCTACCCTCGCCATCGAATTTAGTAAACTCGGGGATCCTATAGCCACGGGGGTAGGGCACTGTATCAAGATGATCGGGGTATGTTTTGCGGTAAACCCTAACCCGTCCCTTGGGCACGAAGCCGGCACACTCCCTAAACAGAGCGCGGATCCACTCATCCAAATCATCTTGGTAATTTGTTTGCATGCGTCTTTCATGTGGGGGCGCGACACACAGTGGGATATCGGCGTGCCGGCCATGTGCCTCTTCCCTATGCGCTATTTGTACAACGTGCTCGTGTCCGGGCACCTATGCGTGTGGTGCAGGTAGCGCGGGCATTGGCGCAGGTGTTGTGTGAAATGCAGTGTTAGTTTGTCCATAAGCATAATGATTGGTCTCGACCATAAGTGGTGAGGCTGGAGACATGTTCGTCGAAGGTGCACTAGCTATAGGAACCGGGGTTGCGGCCTCAGTGAAGCTGAACCTTCTAAGAGTCGCCTCTACTTGGGAGCTGACTGCCGAATCTAAACGGTTGGCCAGCGAAGCGCTAACGGCCTGATCTACTGATGCAGCTATTTTCTGCTCAATTTCTAAAGAAGATAAACGAGGTGATACCGGTGTTACCTGGAACTGAACGGGATCGGGGGTAACAATGTCGCTCTTGACGAAGCCTGCGCGTGTCTTGATGTAGCCTCCAAGCATGATGTTTTGGAGCACCTTTAGCCTTTCCTCGATCTCTACTCGGTCTTCTACGGGGATATCTTCGAGAGTAGGGGACATTATGTTGTGGCTGTCGATATCTGCGCCTCCTGTTGTGTCCATCGGCGGTGTAGACATAGTAGTCGAAGTAGATGTACCGGTGGCCGATGTAGACGTACTCATCGTGTTGGCGTAGCTCTTCCCCAGCGGAGTCACCAAAAAGTGTGTTGACACGGAAACGTGCCCCCGCACTTGGGTCAGTTCGGCGATCCAAAAGTGCACGGATACTCAGGGACATGCCTAAGCGTGACATAGCACCGACGCCGTGTTCCGACTACCCTTAATAGTGATAAGGGGGGTGGAGTCGCCAGACAACCAGATTACAAGAAATAATCCAATTAGCCGAAAGAAATAGGTTAAACAGATTAAAATCAGCAAACTAGTCGGAGTTCTCCTGGTTCAAAGTCTGTAGCGAAGGGTGCGCCGAAGGGTACCTTCGGCGTCTATTGCGAAGTGTTCCGCCGAAGGGTACTTCGACGTTCGGACTGATCCGGCCAGAGGTGAACTCCGAACGGATCTGGACATGGTGATCACCTCCGGACAGCAGGGTTCGGCGTGTGATCTCCGATGCAGTGAAGTACAGAAAAATGACGCGAAGGCTATGTGCGGGTGCAACTTCGTCTTGGTGCAGAGTGTAGTCATGCTGAAGTCTATCACGACGAAGTATGGTGCGAAGCCTGTTACGAAGCATGCGGTCCTATCGAAGGGCGTCCTAGGGACCTCCAGAACCGATCTCTCGACTCCGAATACCTCCGGCGAAGGGGCTCCGAACGTGCGAACCTGCAACAGGGATAAAGCGAAGTACCAATTCGGCCTTAGGACCGAATTTGGAGGTGTTGCACATGTGGCGAAGGTAGCAATCTATTACGCAGATTAGCGGATACTTCACAGGCGAAGTAACAAGGCGATAGCAATATGTTACGTAGATTAACGGGGACTTCACGAGCGAAGTACCAAGGCTAACCACTGTTCCATAGTGGCGGACGGAGGGCTTCCAAGCAAACCCACGAAGAGGTACAGAAAAGTAAAGGTAAAGTAAAGGTACGATCAAAGCATGGCTTGGTTTGTTTGTGTTGGGAGGTCCTCTACGCTGGCCAGGCCTCTCTATTTATAGAGGGTTAACTCTAATCTAATCTGCTATTAATCCGGCCGGATAGGGATAAAGCTTGAGCTGGCAACGTGTCAATCTCTATCTCTACCGAGGTGGGCTTCGGTCAGGCCCACCGAGGCCTGCTCCTCGGGCCGAAGCTTCGGTAGCGTGGGCCTCCGAAGGCTCCCGAAGCTTCAGCAGCGTGGGCCTCCAAAGGTTCCCGAAGCTTCGGCAGCATGGGCCTCCGAAGGTTCCCGAAGCTTCGACAGCGTGGGCCTCCGAAGGTACCGAAGCTTCGGCAACGTGGGCCTTCGAAGGCTTCCTGGTCGAAGCCGATGGGCTGGCTGGAGACCTTCAGAGCCCGCAGCTCGACGGGCTTCAGCCCCGTAGGGCTTCGGTGAGACCTTGGACATGTGTATTTTCGGCCCAAATCACCAAAAATTGATATTTTGATAATCTAGCCATTAATGCCATTTTTGCCATCAACAGGTTCTTGGCTTGGTGGTGTTGGGTGTGGACTCTTTGGTGTTAGAGGGTCCAGGTAGAGAGTCTAGAGAAGTGTGGAGATGTTTGGGCTTTGGGACCTAGATGGGCTTCTTGGGTGGAGCTTTAGGATGCTCTTGAAACACTCCATCCTTGGGCTGACTAGCCTGGAAGGACTCAGTGGAGTGACTCTTGAGATATCTCTATTCAGGAGTCATCTTACTCCACTCCACTGCACGGCTGATGGCGCTCTCAAAGTCAGCCTTGGTATAGGTGTAACCTATCCCAAACCCATCCTGCCTCTTAAACTGCTGGATCATCATGCCGAGTTGTGGCTCTCTGGCACTCACCCAACTCAAGATCTGACGGAGGTAGAAGTTTTCATTCTGAACATTAGCTAGCTCCTCTCTTAAGGAAGCTAGTACCTCCACCTAAGACAAGCAGGTCTCACACTCTCTATCAACTTGGACAGACTTCTCAGCTTTTAGCTTGATCAACTCCAATCTAAGAGACAAGCAGTTCTCACAGACAGTGGGTGGAACTGACAATGTCTCGAGCTCTAGCCTAGTCTGGTCCAGTTCAGCTCTGACTCTCTCCAACTCGCCCAACTGCTCATCACCCTTGGCCTTCAGCTCAGCTAAACTAGCTAGATAGGATGGGCAGTCAACACAGGGCACGACGACAGTGGCATGAGCATCTTTCAGCTCCAGCTGAGCGCTCTCCAGCTCAGTGACCAAAGCGCCCCTCTCATCTACCCTCTCTGTGTACCTGGACTTCAGAGTCGTCAGGTCACACAGTAACACCTCACAATTTGGGTACTCACTGCTACCACCCAAGCAAGGGGAAGAAGATAGACTCTCAATCCTGCCGTTGGCCATGGCAAGCTCACTCTCAAGCTCATCTATCCTCTTCTTACCCCCTTTATGCAGTTTCTCCTGATATCTCAACTCCTGACGGTTCTCTTCAAGTAAATCAACGATTTCGCGTTCATAAGAAGATACATTTTCATCATCATCGTCGTCGGAGTCATCGGGGGATCCCTTCTCTTCCTTATCCCCAAGAGCCATTGAGCAGAAGCTCTTGCGGGATCTTCGGCAGTGATGTGAGCGGCTCTTTGGCCTACCCCGAAGGCCATGAAGCAGAGTCCCATCGGATCGTCCTTGTCCTTCCCCTTTCTGATCACGATTTCCTCATCGCTTGAGCTCGATGAAGAGGAAGAAGACGAAGAACGCTTGGAGTAGCTTGTATCCATCTCGGCGAAGAAGGCCTTGTCTCGCTTCTTATTCTCACGCCGGTAGTCCTTCAGGGCCTTTCTGAAGAATCTTGTCTTGGGCTTGCCCTTTGTGAAGGAGGAGCTGTCGTGCTTGCCGGAGTCGTAGGAGCTACCACCGGTGCCCTTCTTGTGACCATTGCGCTTGGGGCAGTCGACAATGAAATAACCTGGTTCACCACAATCAAAGCATCTAGATTTTGTGCCCTGTCTTTTGAACATTCACTTATCATAGACACGATGCACCCGGTTGTTAAACAGACACAGATCATCATCTCCTAGCGACTCAAGCTGGTCCTCAGTGATAGACATCAAGGAGAACCCAACACAACTCACAGAAGAGGAGTCAGTAGAGGGTGTAGCAAGAGCCAGGGTTTTTGATCCAGAGCCAGTGAGATTTGATCTCAACTGGATATCAACCTTTGTGGCCTTGAGCTTGCTGAACAACTCTGAAATTGTCAAGGTATCATACGAGGTGCTCTCAATGATAGAGGATACCTTGATCTCCCATATCTTAGGGTCCAAGGTATGGAGAACCTTGAGCGCCTGCTCATGATCTGAGACCAGCTGAACTCCCTCGGCCTTGTTGGCCCGAAGCTTGTTAATGATCGATTGAAAATGACCAAACAAGGCTTCAACAGATTCACCCGGCTTCTGTGTGAAATTTTCATATTCACACTGGTAGGTCTGATAGAGCCGAGCCTTGACCTGGGCTGTCCCCTCATGGTGTGCCTGGAGGGTAGCCTAGATCTCTCTAGCAGTGTAGAGATGGCTCACACGCTCAAATTCAGTGGGACCTAAACCAGAAAACAAAATGTTCACCGCTTTGTTGTTGTTCTGATGTTGGGCGATAATATCAAGAGATGTACGCTCAGCAACAGGCAAAATGGTGAAAGTAGCGTGAACACAAATGTCCCAAATGTCCGCGCTCTGGCTCATGAGATAGACTCGCATGCGAGTCTTCCAATAAGTATAGCCAAAAGCTTCCAGGGACGGGACCTTTCCAGAAGAAGTCATGATCACTACCTAGGTTTAGAACCGGTTAAGGTATGGAAAAACCCTAACCAGGCTCTGATACCACTTGTAGGGCCGAAAGTAGCGACCAGAGGCGGGGTGAATGGGTGCTTTAAAAATTCTTGTCAATCAATGGCCTTTTCCCAACACCCAACGCACCTCGAGTAACAATCAGTTGAAGCTAATAGATCTAAATCAAGAAACTAATCTAGCCTAAAAAACAACTGGTGTCCTAAGAGAGAAGACACCAACACAGTGTTTGATGGCAGAAAAGAATCATTCAAGACATGAGAAGTTTAGCCACCATCAAAATAAACATCATAATCAGTATGCTCGAATGCACGTAAAATGAGAAAAGATTTTTACTGTTCAAAATTTTCAGGTTTGAAGTTTGTAAAACACAGTTCGAAGTGTATGAGCGAAGCCTGCACCTAGACTTCAAACCGTGTACTCCGGAAGGGAAGAGTACAGAGCCGGCTGTCGAAGTCCGTGATGTACTATGCCGGAGTCTGCGAGAAACCTTCGAAACAAGCCAACACCGAACCAGTCCACAGAAGTCGAAGGTACTAAAAACCGAAGCCAGCACGTGCTAGGACCTTCTCTCAGCCAAAACAGACATGCACGGAACTTCGAAGGACTTCGTACACAGCGAAGCTTCAGCGAAAAACTCCGAAGTAAACCTCGCACACACTCCGGATTGACACCTTCGCAACGATGCTCGAATAGAAAAACTCAGCACGATTCAATGGAGCTTCGAAGTACGTCTTGCGGACTTCGCTGAGTTCACAAAAACACAAAACATCTCTAGACACGCTTACCCATGCGAAGTGCTGTGGTCGCTGCAAAATACAAAAGCAAGAGCTAGCCGCAGGCTAGTTTCACTAGCCATGCCATGTGCATGCCAGCAGCAACTGCAGACTAAAACTTAGGTTAGGACAGCCTATGAATTACGATGTGAGATGACCAGTCAGCAAGCTACAATGAGAAAAACCTTAGAAAAAATCTCACCTGCAGCACGTTACACAGAAAGCTGCTGCTATGCATGGGAAACAGGAGAAATACTAGCACAAGTCAGTAGGTGCTAGAAAAATCAAGGCGGTAGCAAACACGCTGTGGCAACACGATGGCTAAAACTGACACAAGCAATAGCACACAGCAGACAAACCATGCTGACGAAGAACTGTGTAGAAAACAAACTATCCTTCAGCACATAAAAACGAAATAGCAGAACTCACTCACAGATGATTGAAACATGCACGCATAACAAGGCATCAGATAAACTAATTCATAGCAACGCACGATAGGTGAGACAGGAAGAATAAAAGCTGAATAAATGGTTTCACGAAGTGCCTGAGTTGCAGATCCTGATGCGAGCGCAATGAATAGAGGCGGCGGAGAAGAACAGACACCAGGAGGATGAACGCCAAAAAGTGACCCAATCCTTTGATTAGTAAAGTAATTTCAGAAAAGGGTAACCCTAACCCTAGGGATTGAGACCCTATTTATAGGCAGCCCAATAGCCTAGGAAAATACCAAAAGACCCTTAGGGTTTTTTACATACGCTGAAATAAAATGGAAAAAACCAAAATGCCCTTAGGATATTTTTACAGACTCGAATGACAGACTGTGGGCCTAAAGGCAAAAATAGTAAACTCCTAAATACAGATGACTTATCCTGAAGCTGAGCTTTCGTAGCGACTATGGCTTCGCCTCAGAATGGTCAGATCCGAGATCAACGGTTGTCAGTTTTGCGCCAAAACTTACAAAGCGTCCACCGTCTTTGCACCGGGTAACTGGATTAGGATGGCCCGATTCCGCAGCTCCCTGAGCCCAACAATCGCTAGCCGCCTATGTACCCAGATTGGGCCAGCCCGACTTCGCGGCCCCTCTGCCCCACAGTCGCTCGCTACCCGTGTACCTGAGTCACATGCGGCCCAGACACAGCAGGTCTTCTCTTCTCTTCGTGTTCTCTTTGACTTCCGTTGATAATCACTCATCACATCTGGAGCCATGAGGCTCATACTCTTCAGCATGGCTCCTCACCTTTGCTGGCCCCCTCCCCTCGAATTGATGAATAGACTTTATTTACCTTAACGCCGACGATCATTTCCCCCTCGGATCCCCTCGCAATAAGCCCCACGAAGCTATAATTGCCCGAGTTAAACCTCGCCAGAGTAAAACCCCTCTCTCTCGGCTTTCATGCCACACGACCCTCCCCCTTCACTGCCCGACAGCCTATAAAACCCCCTCCGGCCACCGCGTTCAGCCCTCACACGCTCGTGTAAGCCCCGCACGATCAGAGCCTCGCATTGCATTTTTGCGTCACCGCCACTACTCATCCTCTAGTCACCGCTTGTCGTCGCTGGAGTCTGCCATCCACCTCGCCGTCAACCTCGTTGTGACCACCGTTGCCTCCCCGAACCGGCCACCCCTCTGCCTTGCTGAAGAACGCTGGAACACTGTCCCCCCGATGATCCCAAGCCCCATCTCTAGTACCCTCAAGATCGCCGCACTGTTCTGATTCTATTTTAGCCTTTATATCCGACCGTCAGCCATCACCATCACCACCGCGACCACAACTAGCCTCTGTCATCGCTGGAGACGACGACCAGGACCAGTCCCACACAACGCGTGCAAAATTGAATCCAAGTCGTCTGATCCCAAGCGACCGGTCCAGATTAGATCGTGAGTCAAACGCCCGGATTAAGTGAGACCTTTGTTGACCGGTATCGCGAGATCCTAGCCATCAGATTTCATTTAACCTCCCGCTCGCATCTCAGCCGTTGGTTTCTATTTAATCACCCCGCACGTATTGTGACCGCTCGATCTTGATCCAATGGTCGATCTTGATCCGGCTCACATGCACAGTATGTTGGTTCACCGTGGACCAGAGGCTGAATTAGGATTTAAAATAAATTCCATAAATGGTTTTAAACTTTAAAAATTTATAACTTCCTCAAATTAACTCCAAATTTGACCATTCAAATTTCAGAGAGTTTATCTTTTTATTCTCTTCATATTTATCTAGAAAAATATATATGTTTACATTGAACATTTTATATTGTCTTAATTGGAATTAAAATAAAATTGGAGAAATCATTTTAAACATCAAAAATTCATAACTCCTTTGAATTAATTCTAAACATTACCATTCCAATTTCAGAAAACTTGTCTTTTTATTATCCTCATGTTTCTCCAATAAAATTCATATGTTTATACTGAACTTTTTATGGTTTTAATTAGAATTAAAATAAAGTACAAGAAATTGTTTTAAACTTCCAAAATTCATAACTTCTTTGAATTAACTCTAAATTTGGTCATTCAATTTTCAGAAAGTTTATCTTTTTATTCTCTACATGTTCAACCAATAAAATTTGTATGATTGTACTATTTGATCTATTGTTTTTAATTGTTTATTCTTTTCGTTTTACGTACCTAGAAGAATACGACATCGTCGAGGAGCCCGAGTATTTTCCAGAGGTTCCACCTTCATCGTTTGCTGAGAAAGGCAAGTCACCAACCCCATTTTGAGCATATTGAACCTAGTTTTTAATTAAATATCGCTAAAACTCATACGTTATATTTGCATTAGTTAAATAAAGAGCCTTACATTATATTTATCAGATCCCTGACCTTGATGTGCAAACCCAAGGCATGCTATCGAGCCTAAATTACTTGTCACCAGTATACTTAATAATATTAGAACTGTCCAATGTATCGACACAGGTGCTATAGGATTAAAAACGAGTCGTAGATACTTGGATTCTGATATGTGATCCCCATATTTCTCTCACACCTGGTATTCTGTTGGTCTTGGGATTGGCTAGATATGTTAGCATGGTGGGTTTCAGGTGCAAGCGAGGGAATTGGTTAGTCGCGCCTAGGGCACTATAAGGATCGGTCTACGGGATCTGTTGCAATACATATTCGTACAACCACAAGTTTTGTGGGTAAGTCTTAACTGGAGGTATGGGACGTTCCAACTCGAGGCACTATGTGGAGAGGGTGAAGTAGCACCTGTGGGTGACTTTTACCATGTGGCACACAAGGGGGCGTGATGTTGGTCCAGTGCGCTGGCGTGCCGACGAAACCTATAGTGTGTGTCACTGAGTTGGAGCGCTTCATGCTAACGGTTTCGGCATAAGTTCCTGTGACTTGGGTCATTTGGACACACTGCGTTGTGCGGGAATGAGTGCCTTGTGGGTACAGTGGTACACCTCTGATCAGAGTCTAAATCTTTTCGAAAAGCCGAGCCCACGGTCAAGGGCGGGTTGCGTGACATCCCACAGTTAGTATATGTTTGAGAATTGTTGCATGTTGATTAGTCATGTAAGGACTGTTGAGCGAGGAGGGCTGACTGTACTCCTCATGCTAGAAGATGTTGCATCATCTATGATTTAATTATTCTGTATGATTAAACCTTACTCACATTAAAGGCTGCAAGATAAAAATGTACTTTTCCGCACTTTAAACCAGTATCTTGCCTTGTTATTACCTTGGATTATTATTGCGTTTCTCGGCGGCTTGTTGAGTACTTTTGTACTCATACCCGTTAGAAAACCCACTTCAGAGACGGCGTACTATGACGAGGACAGTCGGAGTAGCGACCTAGTCAAGGAAGCAACCCTGGAGAAGATGTTTATCTAGATTATTATTTTCTTAGTTTCTTTTATATTAACACTTGTGTAATAATGTGGTCTGCGAACCACGGATGATTGTCGTACGTTTGTTGTCGTGTGATGAACATATTGTGATTCTTGATTTTCCCTGGAATTTCAATAAAGTATGGGTTTTATTAAATCCGGATGCTACAAGATGGTATTAGAGACGACTTGACTGTAGGAAGCCAAACAGACCCGCCTCATACTTAGCTTTACAAAAATCTATTTCGTAAAAATATACTTCATATTTTTCTTCCCCCTTACTCTTTAAACTTTGTTTTCCTTGTAGATGTAGACCCACATCCGCAGTTTTTGTCGAGAGGCTAACGGTTTCGTCAAGGAACTCCGTATGTTGGCATCATTCCTACTATACACCCATGAGCCATAGTACCGTGGGATCTACCAGATCAGAGAGAGTGGCCCATGCCAAGTAACACTGACGCTCATCACCTCAGACCCGGAGCTAACCTCCTTTGCCACCTCAGCCAGAGCTACAAGCTTTGAAATTGGTTGTCAGGGGACGTCTCTTCAAGCACTTGGAGAACTTTGTTAGATCTCCAGGATCAGATTGCAGCACCTACGTCAGCCATCTCGATGACTGCGACCCTCTCATAGCCTGACAGACCCGTCTCTTATCAGCTATGGATATCCTTCACAGCGAGGCTCTCCGGCATGTCGACGAGACGCAAGCTTGGGTCAACTACTATCATCAAGAGGTCGACAAACTTCGGCAGTACAATACTCAGCTCCATAGCTAGAACCAGGAGCTCAGGAAGGACATTGCAAATCTAGTACCCTCGGTTCCCCCTAGGAGGAAGACCCTTCGGAAGGCTCTTCGCCAACCGAAGAAGTTGACCAAGTGAAGTACGGCCCTACCCAACCCAGGTGAGGCTAGAACGTTCGAAGGAGTAATGGCCGATGACGAGGCCAAACCTAGCACCACAGCAGGGTCTATCCAAGAGTCTGAGAACATCCTCGGCGATGCCCCTGATAGCCACTAGATGGTTGTGCTAGACGCTAGATTCCGTATGATTGTTTTTCTTGTTTGTGGTACCATCCATAGCGACTTGTGCTATGGGTGAGATAAAAATAAGAGCTGAATTGTAATGAACTATTTTGTATCACATTTAATAAAGAATCCGTGAATTATTTTGGGGTACATTTTTCTAAGTATTTTCTTATGTTCTTGGGGGGATACTATCACTTTCAGAATGGACAACAACCAGAACCCATCCGCCATCCCCAACCTGACAAACAATGTGGTACCAAACGGAGAAGCTCCAGGGCAACGTTATACCAGAGTACCCATCGCCAACATCCTTACGCTGGCCGAGATGATGGCCAACCAAAATCAACTCATCACCGCTCTGTTGGCTCAGATGCAATAGCGGTAGGCCCATATGCATGAGCATCAGGCTCGGATAAATCGTCTGCAACAGCAACACCACTTGGAACTACCTCCATGCCCTCAAGCCCTTGCACCGGCCCCCGCCACCTAACTGTCAGAGTTCCTACGTGTGCGACCTCCCATGTTCTCAAGCACGACCAACCCAATGGAGGCTGAGGATTGGTTGAGGACCATGGGAAAGAAGTTGGATCTCCTCCCTTTCTTCGATGCGGAGCGAGTGGCTTTCGCAGCCCACCAACTTCAGGGCCTGACTGCCGAGTGGTGGGACAACTACCGTGAGTCCCAACCCGAGGGTCACGTAGTCACTTGGGCGGAATTCTCTAACTCCTTCCGAGTCACTCACGTTCCTACTGGAGTCATGGCCCAGAAGAAACAACAATTCCGTGACTTGCATCAGGGAAGCAAGTCAGTCACGGATTATCTCCACGAGTTCAACCGCCTGGCCCATTATGAGCCAAAGGAAGTCCGCACCGATGCCAACCGTCAGTCCAAGTTCCTTCGGAGACTAAAGGATGATCTCTTCGTCCAGCTTGTCGTAGTGAACTATGCCAACTTTCAATAGTTGGTGAACAAGGCTATCGTCCAAGAAACCGAGCAAAACCAACTAGACCTTAAAAAGAGGAAGATAATAGCCTTTAGACACAACCAGGGGATCCTTCAGAGGCCCCGCTTTACTCATCTAGCCCATGCACCGAGCCATCACCCTCGCCCCACCTTCAGGCCGCAATACAACTCTGGCGGTTCGAGCACCGGAAACCCCCACCCAGCTCCATCTGCTCCACCAGCTCCATTGGCTCCACCAGCACTGGCCGCCAAGGCCAACACTCTGAGGGACCAGAACGACAAGCCGATTGTATGCTTCAATTGCCGTAAGGAAGGGCACTACTCCCATCAGTTTCCTCACCCAAAGAAATCCCTAGGAGCTGCTCCCAACCCGGTGATCCATGCCTGTGTTAACCACGTCACCGCAGAGGAAGCCCAGGAGGCTCCAAAGGTCATCCTCGGTATGTTTACTACAAATTCCATACCCGTAGTAATCTTATTCGACTCGGGAGCAACCCACTATTTCATATCCAAAAACATTGTGATAAGTAATGGACTAGAAGTACTCCAACTACCCAAACCCTTGGTAATTGACACCCCCGGCAACCAAAATCTAGCTACCCTGTTTAGCCCAAGGACGAGGATAGAGATCCAAGGGGTATTATTTTGGGACAACCCAATCCTTATAGATTGCAAGGGCATAGACCTCATGCTTGGTATGGACTGGTTGATGAAGCAGAAGGGAATGATAGACTGCGCCAGCAAGTCTATCACCGTAACTAGCGAGGATGGAATCACCATCACTTTTAATATGGCCACCTAGGGTTTGAGAAGGACTTCTCTCCACCAGATGGCAGTAGAAGAAGTACCTGTAGTTCGAGAATATGCGGACGTTTTTCCAGAAGAACTGTCAGGAATTCCACCCAAGAGGGACATTCAATTCAAGATCGAACTCGTCCCCGGGACCACGCCTATCTCCAAGCGACCATATCAGATGGCCATAAATGAGTTAGCCGAAGTGAAAAGTAACATTGAATAACTCGAACAGAAGGGATATATTCGACCAAGTACCTCACCTTGGGGTGCACCGGTCATATTCGCCATGAAGAAGGATAAGACAAAGAGGATGTGTGTGGACTATATGGCTTTGAATGATGTAACCATCAAGAACAAGTACCCTTTACCATGGATCGACGACCTGTTCGATCAACTCAAGGGATCCTCGGTATTCTCCAAGATCGACCTCCGATCTGGCTTATATGAGTATACAATGATGTCGTTTGGACTCATGAATGTGCCTGCACTTTTCATGAATATGATGAACAACGTCTTCATGGAATTCTTAGAAAAATTCATCGTAGTATTCATTGATGACATCCTCGTCTACTCCAAGAACAAGGAAGAACATGAAACCCATCACCGTCTGACCTTGGGAAAGTTACGGGAGCATCAGTTATATGCCAAGTATAGCAAGTGTGAATTCTAGTCGTCTGAGGTAAAATTCCTAAGGCATGTCATATCTACCGGAGGGATAGACGTGGATCCGACAACCGTGGAAGTAGTAACAAAACTAGTTGCAGCCCAAGAATGTATCGAAGATCCGGAGTTTTCTAGGACTGGCTGGATATTACCGGTGATTCATCAAAAAATTCCAATATCACCAAACCCATGACTATATTGCTATAGAAGGAAGTAAAGTTCGAATGGACTCCAGCCTGCGAAGAAATCTTCTAGAACCTCAAGAAGAAGCTTGTATCAGCCCTAGTGTTGACACTGTCGGACATACGGAAAGACTTCAATGTCTACTGCGATGCATCTCGGCTTGGACTAGGGTGTGTTCTCATGCAAGACGAGAAAGTGGTATCATACGCCTCTCCGCAATTGAGACCACACGAGCTGAACTACCCCGCGCATGACTTAGAACTAGCAGCAGTAGTCCATGCACTGAATATATGGAGGCATTATCATGTTGGTAATAGATGTGAAGTTTTCACCGACCACAAGAGACTCAAGTACATATTCACCTAGCCCGACCTAAACCTCAAACAAAGAAGATGGTTAGAATTAATCAAGGATTATGACTTGGGCATCCACTACCATCCAGGCAAGGCCAACGTGGTGGCCGATGCTTTAAGTCAAAAAGGGTATTGCAATGCTATCATGGTGCAAGATCAATCTCCTCAATTATATCGATAAATAGAAAGGCTGAACTTAGGAATCACCACTAGGTAATACCTCGCCATCCTAGAGGCAAGACCTGTCTTAATGGACCAAATCCGCGAAGCACAGAAAGAAGACCCCGACATCGCAAACATCCAGAAGAATGTGAGGAAGGGAAAAGCCCAGGCTTCTCTGAAGATGAAGTCGACACTATATGGTTCGGAAACCGATTGTGTGTACCTAACCAGCCAGAGCTGAAGATCCTTATCCTCAAGGAAGCCCATGAGACCATGTACTCCATACATTCAGGGAGTACTAAAATGTACCGGGACTTGAAGGAGAAGTACTGGTGGGTTAGTATGAAGAAGGAAATTGCTGAATATGTAGCCAGATGTGATACTTGTCAGTGAGTCAAGGTAGAGCACCAGAGACCTGCTGGTTTATTGCAGCCCCTCAAGGTCCCCGAATGGAACGGGGAAGAGGTAGGAATGGACTTCATCACCGGACTACCCAGAACCCAAGCCGGATATGATTCCATATGGGTGATCATCGATCGGCTCACCAAGGTAGCTTATTTCATCCTCGTCAAGATGACTTATAGTGGCCCAAAGCTAGCGGAATTATACATGGCCCAGATCGTGTGTTTACATGGAGTCCCAAAGAAGATAGTATCTGTTCAAGGTAGCTAGTTCACCTCCAAGTTTTGGAGGAATCTTCAGGAAGAGCTTAGCACCGATTAAACTTTAGTACTGCGTACCACCCCTAGACGGATGGTCAGATTGAAAGAGTAAACTAGATACTAGAATACATACTCAGAGCATGCGCCATATATTTTGGTGGAATGTGGGATAAGAGATTGCCTTATGCCGAGTTCTCATACAACAACAGCTATCAAGTCAGTTTACAGATGTCCCCTTTGAGGCATTGTATGGACGAAAGTGTTGAACACCGCTCCTATGGGATCAGACTAGTGAATCTCAGTTCTTCGGAATAGACATTCTGCGAGAGGCCGAAGCAAAATTCAAGATCATCAGAGATCGGTTAAGATAGCACAGTCCTGCCAAAAGAGTTATGCCGACAATCGACGTAAAGATTTAGCATTAGAGGAAGGCGATTATGTCTATCTTTGAGTCACTTCCCTCCGGGGCACTTAGAGGTTCAACATGAAGGGAAAGTTAGATCCCCGTTATGTTGGTCCCTTTCTGATCCTCCATCGGCAAGGAGAAGTTGCATATCAGTTGGAGCTACCACCCTCCTTAGCCAGAGCTACCACCCATCGAACGAGCAAATCTTCAGCAACTCGACATCCAAGGAGACCTAACCTATATAGAAAGCTCGTCCATATCCTAGAGGTCAAGGAAAGAGAGACTAGGAATTGAGTGGTCCATTTCTGCAAGGTTCGATGGAATAACCACACCGTCAAAGAGGCCACATGGGAAAAGGAGGAACACCTGAAAGCCCAATACCTAGAGCTATTCTAGGAGCCTTCCAAATCTTGAGGACGAGATTCTTCGTAAGGGGGATAGGTTTGTAACACCCCTAATTTTAAAAGGTAAAAATAAATCCTGAAATAATGAATTTCCAGAAAAAGGATTATTTTGATTTTCTTTAAAGCTGAAAATGTCCAAATAATAAAATCCAGATTAATAAATCTAGTCATGGTTTGAGAAAATTATATTATGACCTTAAGACCAAGATATAATTTTGAGAAGTTTTGCAGATTTTTAGAACCCTTGCAAGTAGCTCATAATTTTTAAACTATTTTAGAATTATTTTTATTCAGAAATGAATTTAAACAGTATGGGCTGACCCCTTTCCTTTCTCTCTCTCCGGCCGGCCCAACCTGTTTTCCCCCGTAGCCCCTCACTGACAGATGGACCCCATCTGTCAGCGCGCTCCGCCTCACGCCCGAGCCTTGGCCCACCTGTCAGCCCCTCCTCTCCGCGTGCGCCTTGGCCCACCTATCGGCGCCAACCATTGTGCCCTCGTACCCTCTACCGTCGCTGACCGGTGGAGCCCACCTGTAAGCTTCGTCTTCCCCGTGACCTCGCACCCCCGAAATCCCCGGCTGCCGCCCTAACTCCTGAATCCGACTTCGTTGTCCCCCTCCCCTCGAATTGATGCCCGGACTTTATTTACCTTAATGCCGGTGATCGTTCTTCCCTCGTATCCCCTCCCATTAAGCACCACGACACCGTAATTGCCGTGTTAAACCTCACTGGAGTTAAACCCCTGTCTCTCAGCTTTCATGGCACATGAACCCCCCTTCACTACCCGACGCCCTATAAAAACCACCCTCTGGCCACCGCGTTTAGCCCTCACACGCTCCCGTAAGCCTGCACGATCAGAGGCAGGCATTGCAGTTTTGCGCCACCGCCACTACGCGTCCTCTAGTCGCCGCTCGCCATCGCCGGAGTCCGCCATCAACCTCGTCGTCGACCTCATTGTGACCACCGTCGCCTCCCCAACACCGGCCACCCTCTGTCCTTGTTGAAGACGCCGGAAACGCCGTCCCCACCGATGAGTCGAACCACTTCGTCGTCCCCACTCGTCGCCGGCCTCGCCCCGATGATGCTGAGCCCCATCTCCGGTACCCTCGTGATCGCCACACTATTTTGGTTCCATTTTAGCCTTTAGATCCGGCCATCGGCCATCACCGTCACTGCTGCGACCACAACTAGACCCTGTCGTCACCGAAGACGACGACCAGGACCAGTCTGACACAACGTGTGATGGATTGAATCCAAGCAGTCTGATCCTGAGCGACCGGTCCAGATTAGATCATGAATCAAATGCCCAGATTAAGTGAGACCTCCATTGACCGGTATCGCGAGATCCTGGCCATCGATTTCATTTAAACCGCCCGCTCACATCTCGATCGATGGATCATCCCCCTTCACTGCGTTTAATCACAGTCGTTGTTTCTATTTAATCACCTCGCACGTACTGTGACCGCCCGATCTTGATCCGACGATCGATCTTGATCCGGCTCATGCGCATAGTATGTTGGTTCACCGTGGACTAAAGGCTGAATTAGGATTTAAAATAAATTCCAGAAATGGTTTTAACTTTAAAAATTTATAACTTCTCAAATTAACTCCAAATTTTACCATTCAAATTTCAGAGAGTTTATCTTTTTATTCTCTTCATATTCATCCAAAAAAATCTAGATGTTTACATTGAACATTTTATATTGTCTTAATTGGAATTAAAACAAAATTAGAGAAATCATTTAAACCTCAAAAATTCATAACTCCTTGGAATTAATTCAAAAAT
This sequence comes from Zizania palustris, assembly GCA_019279435.1. Classification (NCBI taxonomy): domain Eukaryota; kingdom Viridiplantae; phylum Streptophyta; class Magnoliopsida; order Poales; family Poaceae; genus Zizania; species Zizania palustris. The sequence continues at coordinate 35,933,746 of JAAALK010000080.1, forward strand.
TACCATTCCAATTTCAGAAAACTTGTCTTTTATTATCCTCATGTTTCTCCAATAAAATTCATATGTTTATACTGAACTTTTATGGTTTTAATTAGAATTAAAATAAAGTACTAGAAATTGTTTTAAACTTCCAAAATTCATAACTTCTTTGAATTACTCTAAATTTGTCCATTCAATTTTTAGAAAGTTTATCTTTTTATTCTCTACATGTTCAGCCAATAAAATTTGTATGATTGTATTGTTTGATCTGTTATTTTTAATTGTTTATTCTTCTCATTTTATGTCCTAGAAGAATATGACCTCGTTGAGGAGCCCGAGTATTTTCTCGAGGTTCCACCTTCATCGTTTGCTAAGAAAGGCAAGTCACCAACCCCATTTTGAGCATATTGAACCCAATTTTAATTAAATATCGCTAAAACTCATAGGTTACATTTGCATTAGTCAAATAAAGAGCCTTACATTATATTTATCAGATCCCCGACCTTGATGTGCAAACCCAAGGCATGCTATCGAGCCTAAATTATTTGTCACCGATATACTTAATAATATTAGAAGTGTCCAATGTATCGACACAAGTGCTATAGAGATTAAAAATGAGTCGTGGATACTTGGATTCTGATATATGATCCCCATATTACTCTCACACCTGGTATTCTGTTGGTCTTGGATTGAGTAAATATGTTAGCATGGTGGGTTTCGGGTGCAGCGAGGGAATTGGTTAGTCGCACCTGGGGCACTATAAGGATCGGTCTGTGGGATCTGTTGTAATACATATTCGTAGAACCACAAGTCTAGTGGGTAAGTCTTAACTGGAGGTATGGGACGTTCCAACTCGAGGCACTATGTGGAGAGGGTGAAGTAGCACCTGCGGGTGACTTGTACCATGTGGCACACAAGGGGGCTGATGTTGGTCCAGTGTGCTGGCGCGCCAGCGAAACCTAGTGTGTGTCATTGGGTTGGAGCGCTTCATGCTAACGGTTTCGCAATAAGTTCCTGTGACTTGGGTCATTTGGACACACTGTGTTGTGCGGGAATGAGGTCTTGTCGGTACAGTGGTACACCTCGATCAAAGTCTAAATCTTTTCGAAAATCCGAGCCCACGGTCAAGGGCGGGTTGCGTGACATCCCACTGTTAGTATATGTTTGAGAAGTGTTGCATGTTGATTAGTCATGTAAGGAGTTGAGCGAGGAGGGCTGACTGTACTCCTCGTGCTAGAAGATGTTGCATCATCTATGATTTAATTATTGTATGATTAAACCTAACTCACATTAAAGGATGTAAGATAAAAATGTACTTTTCCGCACTTTAAACCATACCTTGCCTTGTTATTACCTTGCATTATTATTGCATTTCTCGGTGGCTTGTTGAGTACTTTTGTAATCATACCTATTGGAAAACCCTTCAGAGACAGCGTACAATGACGAGGATGTAGGAGTAGCGACCTAGTCAAGGAAGCGACCTTGGAGAAAATGTTCATCTAAATTTATTTTCTTAGTTTCTTTTATTAACGCTTGTGTAATAATGTGGTCTGCGAATCACAGATGATTGTCGTACGTTCGTTCGTGTGATGAACATCTTGTGATTATTGATTTTCCCTGGAATTTCAATAAAGTATAGGTTTTATTAAATCCGGTGCGCTACAGTCATCCCCTATACGAGAGATGTAGGAATGAATTTTATGGAAACTATTGGAGTTGCTCTTCTCCTCCCTCCCTTGTCCTCATGAGATCTCATCAATTTCTTGCCCTCTCTCCCCAAATCTATGTCACTCTTGTGGTTGTAGCTCCCAAAGTCATCGATGGCATCGGTGTGCCTCCTCCTCCCCTTATCTCCTCCTCTGACGAGATGCCACCACTGTTAGCAGTGATAGGCCAAACTCCTCGAGACCAACATCATCTCAAATTCGAACACGTAGACACAAACCTTGATGCTTGACAAGTTGGAGGGAGATTTTTGGTTGGGCTGGAAATTTAAGAGAGAAAAAGAGATGGGGATTTGGGGAGGAGAAATTGATGAGGAAGAATGGATATTGCTCCTATCAACCAACCACCAGTCAATAGGAGGGAACGATCACATCTAGCCTCATATCATTGTTGGTCTATCTACATGAGCGGGATTAATGGACCAACGGTTGATAGGGAGCTAGGTTATGATTTTTTTAAAGGCAGGCCCATTTTTGAAATTTTAATAAAATTTTTAAAAAATCCCCTCCAAGGTGATTGTTTTGTTCATTTGTTTAGGTTGTTAACCAGCAAAGCCTAATAAGTGATAAGTAGTAGATCGTGGTGAAGTTGTATATGCTTTGAAAGCTTATCTAGATGACACGTTGGTAAAATCACGATGAAAAATTGAAAAAAAAATCAGTACTATACTACTAGCCACGACGGAGCAAAACCCAGGATCAACCATAGCCAGTGCCATTCGGT